>CM025663.2:3454949-3508269 GCA_014621495.2 Entosphenus tridentatus
TTACATATATTCTTGTTGATCAAACATTCCTGCAGTCACGAAAGCTTCAAATCAAGATCAAACAGTCTTTGATTACAAGCATTTAGCTCTTCGTCTCCCATTGGCCAAGCCATCCTCTTCAGGGCCTCCCATGCAATTGGTTGTAACTAACCATCCTTTTTATGAGCCCCCTTAGCAGCACTTAGGCCACTGTCTGTCAGGTCGGGCTGCTGGACTTGTGAGCCCTGATGAGTGGTGTTCTCCAGGACCTTGGCTTGGCCCGCCCTTGGTTAATTATGATGAGACGTTAGGAGGCTTTGATATCTGTGCTAATGTGGCTCGCTTAGAGAGTTGGCGGGTCGCCTATACACAGTCGGTATACATGGTGTAGCTTGTTTGATGTGAAAGATAATCTGAGTTTCAATAGGTGGCAGCAGGACACACCCCATATGCACTGTGTCCTTTTTCAGGATGTGGAGCCGAAGATGTCAGACCAGCACCATGACATTCCACCACAATCTTCATTCAAGTCGCAGTCCGGTGAGCTGACGGCACGCTTGTGATTTGTGTGGCAAATCTTAAGTAGAAAATATGGCGATGTGCTTTTATGAATGTTCAGTGGTTAGTGACCATGTCCAGAAATAAGCGGTCACTGTTTAGTTTTTATTTGGGCGTTTTTGTGGCCATCATCGCTTCCACCATGCCTGTGAAAGGATGTTTGTGTTTAACTGTCACTTTGCTAATTAATGTCAATTGAGAAATTTCAGCAGTTGCTTACCTTTCCCAGTTTTTTTATTTCACATAAACTAAGGTAATTTTATTTCGTTTTCTCTCCCCATTCTCCAGTAAAATGGGATGATGCTTTATCTCGGTGGGCATGACCGCTGTTTAAAAGACCCATGGGCTGGCTGAATTTACGTATTTCCCAAGTGGCAGTTTGTACCGGGTACAGAATTCTAAGATAGCATTTCTCCCAAGTCTCGGTACATGCCACTGGCCACTGATTGATGAAACGAAACCCCCCTTCGTGTTAAAACTTGGCCCCCCCCCCCCCCCGACAGCTGGGGAAAAAACTCTGCGGCTAAATGTGCGCCCTTGTGTCTCGGGACTTTGCGCGTTTGACAGACGAGCTTTTGGGCAGTGCTTCCAGCAACAGGAGCCTCGAGGACTTCGATCCCAAGACGCTCGTGGTTGACGACAGCCTCCTCGTCACAGACTGCGGCACGAAACCTATGGAGAATGAAGAGCCGCATTCCAACCGCAGGTATTGTGGTCAATGCAAACGACTCCTTGTAAAAAAGGTGTCAGTTTTGTTGCCAGATAAAAGGGTAAAAAAACAATTATCATATTTTGCTACTGGCAAAGGAGGTTCCAATGGAACTAATTAGTACTTTGTATATTATTTTCCTGAGTAATTAGCAGCATGGTGGTTGCATGACACCATTGTTTTCTAACAGCATGCTTGGTTATACGCTTTTGTGAAATTGATATTATTGTAAGACTTATGGCAAGCTTATGTTGTATGAACTTCATTATAATTACCTTTAAGCATCGTTAAGCAATCTCTGCATTTTATGTGCATCAACATATAAACCACATTCACAACATGATAAAATTTTAGCGAAAATCATCATCGCGGGAAAGTTAATATTTTGGTATCACGAAAAATTATCGTGGCAACCCAAATAAAACCCATTCACGTTTATTGTTGGGTGCCAAGGCTGAGATTTAGCCACAACATAAGCACAACGATGTGCTCATTAATGGAGATGTAGCAATTGATCACCTTGCTTTTCCCTGACCTCGGTGTAATGAATTTGTTTTGAGATCACCCGACAATATGGTGCACGTCATATAAGCTAAAGTAGTTGTAAGGTTTTCATGAATCCATAGCATATAATCGGAGTAATTGATTTATCATGTATGCAGTTTGAGGCACGTGAAAAAAAGGATAGATTTTAATGAATGATTACATTCATATTCATTAGTCTTGGCTGATGGTATGTAATTTATACATATATAGGCATCTGGCCAGCACACAAGCGTAGGCCAAATGCTCATCAGTTTGTCATTGTCAGCAAACACAGAAATTTCATGAATGAAATTATTAACAATCAAAGGTATTACTCACCCATATGTTGAAACTGACCTTGTACCTAACCCTGGTCTCTCCCATTACAATTTATTCTGAAATGAGTACCGAGCACATTTTACAAATGCATTTGCTTCTATTTTAGGATTTCCTGCTCATCTGAAGATGAACAACCATTGACAAAATTCCAAGATGAACGAGACCACGATGAAAAAAATATTCCCATGAACCAACATCTTCCCGTAAACAGGGACCAAGACCTCGCTTATGTCATGAACAGGAGGGTATCAAACATGCCTTCCGAGGATGCAGAAGAACCTCGCAGAACGAGGGCCGTGCCTGTGGAGTATCAGGCACCGGAAGCCACGTCATCGGGTCGTGGAAATTCCGAGGCGCTTCGCACCTCACCACACGCGTGTGGGGTGCAGCCCTCGTCAAGCACGTATCAGGAGCGGAATTTTTTTCATGATGGGTCTTGGCACTCGGAGGATTCGCCACGCCACCGCGATCTGTCCTCCTCGTTGTCGAGCACAAAATCCTCGGCTCCGCTGTCAGAGGTCAATATTGCGGGCGGTCCGGCAAGTCAGAAGGGGGCGGCCGTCCCAAGCGGACGGTACTCCGGGCAGCCACCCGCAGGGAGGGCTACGTATTCAGAGTCCAGGGTGCAGCACCCCAAGCCATCGGGTGAGTTCTCACACGGTTAAAACAAAATCAACTAGAAACTGGAAATGTATGTCACTTGCTTAATTTTGGATATGAATCTGATTGCTGTTTCTGGTCCATAATAGCAGGAGGTCTCTCCTGCTAATTTTGTCTTATTTTGGTTCCTCACCGCCACTGAGATGTAAATTTTGTAAAACACCATATACAGCAGTTTAAAACCGAAGCTTTCGTGACCAATATCCCGAATAAAGGTTTTTTTTTTCTGGGTTAGATCACGTAAATATAAATGTGTCGTTAAACCCGCAAACTCCCGACACAGTCAATTAGTAAGGTTTGTTACGTAAACAAAATATGCCACTATGTTACTAGTTCAGCACACCGGTGTGTTAGAGAGTAAACCCACAACATTCACAATTGTGGGTTTATTCTCCAATTGTGAGTTTACGCTCCAACACACCGGTGTGCTACATGAGTAACGAATTGATATGTTCTTTTTATATGACAAACCTTACTAATTAGCTGTCGGGTGGGTAGCGGATTTAACGGCACGTTCATTTCTACGTGATCTAACCCCAAAAGAAACCTATTCGGGATAATATTGGTCGCGAAAGCCTACGTGTTAAACTGCTGTAAATAATGTTTTTATAAAAATGACATCTCCGTTGAAGTGAGGAGCCGAAATAAGACGAAATTATAAGGAGAGATCTCTCATGGATAGCCTAACATTGTTGTCTGTAATATACGAGCAATCCTCGGGTTACGAACCAAATTCGTTCTTGAGACCGGTTCGTAAGTCGGAACAACAATGCGCTGTATTTAAATGCCCATACGGTCAGTGTTATGAAATATGTTACGGTTCGACAAAAAATTGTTACATTTTCGAAAAAATACTCTATAGTAAATAAAACTAAAATAACGTCAATAGAAAAAATAACTGATTTATTTTCACTTAGCTCGAGTTTGATACTAGCTTATAGTCGGAAGGGGGGGGGCAATGAGTCACCACAATTGCACACACGTTAGCACACAGATAAAAAGCACCCCAACAACAACGATCTCCTGTGTAGCTTTATCAGAATGTGGGAGCAAGTGCTGTTACCGAGCATAGCCTATGAATGCCTGCACGGCACACGAGGGGGTGAGTGGCCAGTGCCAAGCCCGGCTGCCCTTGTCTCCCCAGTGGCAATGTTTACACACCACACCAGGTACTCATTTGAGGCTGAGTCGACCTAGGGGAGGCCCAGGTCCCATTCAGATAATCGCCACTGGTGTTGATCGTGAGAGGGAATTGAACTTTGGTTGCCAGGTTGGTAGTACAGCGCGCTCACCGTTGCACTACCTCTTCTCCCCGACACACACGCACACATGTCGCAGACAAAGACCCACGTATAGCCTTAACAGACTGTAGTAGGAAGTGCAGTTAGCGAGTAGCACTTATGAAGGCCGGTACGGCACACGAGGGCGTGGATGGCCAACACCAACGCCTGGCCTCCTTTGTTTCCTCAGTGATGATGTTTACACACCGCACCGGGTATTGGTGTTAGCCGTGAGCAAGAATCGAACTCGGGTCGCCGCTTTCGTAGCGCAGTGCGCTACCGCTCCCCACACTTTCACACAAACACTCCCAGCGCGAGGCCGACTCATTACATCTTGCGAAGGATCGCTGCTCTGAACAAAATATTTCCGTGGTTGAGTTTGCAATTGCGAGTTCGCGTTTTAAGTCAATGTCATTGTTTTGATATTTGATGGAAGCTGGTTCGTAAGTACGGGTGTTCATAAGTCGGGCGTTCGGAAGGATTGCCTGTACATATGTACAATGTGAAGGCTGCTGTGTAGGGAAAGTTGATACATTTTACTTTGTGTGATATAATTTTCCTTTGTTTCTTTCTCCTCCCAATCAACTCCGTGCTTCTATACACTGTTGGATGGGGCGACTCACAGGAGTGTTGCCATCGCAAGTCATGGACAGCTGGCCGTTTAATAGGAAACAATTTCCTGGCATGGAGAGCCTGGGAGCTGCACTGTCAAATTCCACTTCAGGTAAGAGGCCCTAATTTATTCGTGTTGTGGAGTTGGTCAGCATTGCCCCTGCTTGTCATGTGTATTCGCTTGATGTAAATTTTTCAATCAGCTGATTTACACTGGTTTAAAGTCCAAGTTGGTGACACTTTATTGAGACTGATGCAGTTTACTGCGTGAGCAGTCTCGCCGTTTTATGTTCTTAACTATGATCTAGCGGCATAGGGCCATGGCTTACAAACGGTACCTTGGAGCAACCCCTTGCTTCCGCTATCTCGCAGGCGGCCCTTGGGCAAGGCGCCCAGCGCCTGCTTAACCCCCCCCCCCTCCGCCATGGTCACGGCGAAGGCGTCGGCAGCACGGGCGCTGCTTGATGACTCCGGCAGATTAAACGTGTAGATCAGCGACGTGGTATCTGGCTGGTATCTGGAAGAACACGACCAATGGAGGCAATGGATGGCAGCACCAAGGCCAGCTGGTGGCTGCTACTGTGGGGCAACTCACGCATCCCCCCAGTCGTTATACTCGGTGTGTGCCAATGGACCTGCGTGCTTGAGACCACAGAGAGGGCAGCTGGGGACACGACAGCAGCTTCTCTTCACCACCGTGCAGGGCGTAGAGATCATTCTCTACAGTCAGCATTGTTCCCGTTGGACAGCCGAAGAGAAAGAAAGAGGTTCCATGACTAAGCAACTCTTGAGCAGAATGGTTGGGACCGTCAACTATGGTACTCTTCACTACGTTTTGTGTTTTTTTTGCTTGTTTCAGGTTTTAAAGTCCACATCTCTCATGGGGAAAACATTCAGATTGGAAACAATAATGTGATCAATCTGACCCCTAAAAGCCAACCAAGGTATCAGCCATCGCAGCGCAGCTCCTCCAGCGAATCACAACGCAGCGCTAATCCAGACTTCAACCTCGAATCCTTCAGAGTTGCAGGTAAGGTGCATTGTGAGTCAGCTGTTGCAATGTGTCAAATTCTTATACACCTCCGTCACTTTGTACCGTAATTTCCCGTATATAGCCCGCATACGCATATAACCCGCAGACGCATATATCCCGCAAAAATAGCATTTTGTGTAAAACAAATTTCAGATAGGCCGCACCTCCATATACCCCGCATGCATTCATATCTTTATAGTCGTTACCGCAGCTTAATTTCATCAAATTGATACAAAGTTTACATTTGTAATATATTCCACTATCAATTGTTAACATGAAAATCATAACGTGCACAAAGAAAACAAACTAACCGGAAACGAGTGAACGTAAAACAGTAAATAAGTAACAAAAGTAAATATCCAATAATTAAGTAACACATAACTGGTAGATAAGTAAGTAAGCGTACTGTTAGGCTTACCAGCGTTGGACCTCATCATATGAGAACTAGTTACCCCTGTACAGTTTTAGCACTGGTAGATTGCGCACTGCGCAGACAATAGCGGCACTACGGTAACGCCATTCCCTCCTGGCAACAAAGCCATTGGAAGTTTGAAACAAAGCTCATGGTCGTGACTGTATAGTGCTCAGCCAATAGCAGCGGCCGAAGGGACTCGGAAATTATGATTCGCTTCTGGTAGACGCTTGTTAAAACCCTTCTTCCCATTGTGCAAACCATAGCCTCAGCTGAAACTTTCGCATCCCCCTACAGCCACTGAGAGTAT
This sequence comes from Entosphenus tridentatus, assembly GCA_014621495.2. NCBI lineage: Eukaryota > Metazoa > Chordata > Hyperoartia > Petromyzontiformes > Petromyzontidae > Entosphenus > Entosphenus tridentatus. The sequence goes on from CM025663.2 coordinate 3,461,367, forward strand.
TACGGTAAACAAAGTGCGCCCACTTCAAACATTGTCGTTTCATTGTACAAACAAATTGAATAATTTTAAACGTAATAACATGTGCAATTTTAGTGTGAGTGGTTGATTCAGCAGTGCTTTAGTCAAAGGTAAGTGTTGCATAGTGGATAGTCCTTCCATGAAAAAATCAAACGAGTTATGACATGTCACACGTGTCAAATATTTTTGGGATAGCCCGCACCTCCATATACCCCACAGGGTCTTGTTTTGTTTGTAAAAAGTGGTCTACCCCGCGGGTTATATGCGGGAAAATACGGTAATCATTTGCAGATCAACTCTTTTTGGGAGGTATATTGGGTTTCTTTATGGCGTAGGTGTAGGTGATGAGTGTAGGATTGCACATGAGTGATGATTCTCGTGTAATTAAGTAATAATTTGTTATACGGTAAAACTTTGGATTGCGAGCATAATTTGTTCCGGAAACGTGTTTGTAATCCAAAGCACTCGTATATCAGTTGTGATCACGTGATGCTCGGCAGGCAAAGCGTATACACGTACTACTCGTATTGCAAGACCTTGCTCATTTATCAAATTAAAATGTATTTAAAAATTTTGCTCGCCTGGCAAAACACTCGCAGACCAAGTTACTTGCAATCCAAGGATTTACTGTAATTATGTAGTGTCTTAATACTCAGGGAAACTCTAGATGCTGTACCGGGTCAACTATATACATCAAATAATACCTCGCAAACATCAAGCAACTTGAATATTAGTGACTGACAGCGAGCACATAAAACAGTTAAACATAAAATGATATGGTTCAAATTGGATAAATATTAAAATCAAAATACCCTCCAAATGGACTTATAAACTACTCCTAGAAGTAGGAACCCATTTACCATATAGCCATGAGCATTTACAACCTCTTAAAATAGTTTTGGCAGGGCAGGTTTCATTTCCAGCACAGTTGACTACGTACAGTGTTACCCACCGTATGTTTGGATGCATTTTTTTTTAAAAGCCCGTTTTAATCTTTACATGTCTCTGCCTACATGCTCATTGCTGCCACCCGTGCAGGGATGACTCGGAAGATCGACGACAAGGACGTGGACATCTTGAGGGGGAACCTGTTCAAAGACTGGAAGCACTGTGCTCGTCATCTGGGCCTGGATGAAGGCCACATCTCGGCCATCTCCCACGACTATGACCGCGACGGGCAGCAGGAGATGATCGTACAGATGCTGAACTCATGGCGGCGTCTAATGGGCCGCCAGGCCACCGTGAATATCCTGGCACGGGCGCTCTACAATTGCGGCCGTTACGACATCTTACGGAAGTTAGATGAAATTTCTACTTAGCGAGCGTTGTCTTTGTGTGTGCATGTTGCATGGGTGCTCATGTTGGGGCAACAGCCTGTGCGGCCTATGCAGTGGGGGGGGATCTTTTTCCTTGCGGAATGTACGGGGCAGTGGTCCTGTCTTTATGTATTGTCTTATGAATGGTTACAGCAGGACATGGATAATCATTTATACGTGGTATCTAAACTCATCTTGGGTCTTCTCCAGGGCCACTGAGCCTTAATGAATACTTTGGTGCTGTGTTCAAACATCCGAGACAGCGGTGGCTGTGCATGGTCCTGGCCACACCACCCCTTTATTTACCGTACTGACTTCAATATATGTTCTCGCTAACGGCACTTTCCTTCAGCATGCTATCTTGGATTCACAAGGGGCTTTTTTTGTAGGTGGTGGTGCAATTTTTCACGTACTTATCTTCAATTACAGCAACCAGGGATCGATTTCCAGTCCATGGTATGTGACATCAGTTATGCTTGATATCTCAAGCCATCCCATCTCTCTCCGCAGTCAACGTTGCCATAAATGAGTACCTGGTGTGGTGTGTAAACACCGACAATAGTGCGACCAAAGGCGGCTGGGCATGGTACTGGCCACACCACCCATTTGTGATGCTGGCCCTTAATAATTGTTTCAATGAGAGTTCAACAGTCTATAAAGCTAAATTAGGCAAATTCTGTGTGCAAAATAGGGTTATTTAGTTTTTATCTCAAAGGGTTCTTTCTTGTTTATTAATTAATGTTCGTGTACGTTTCTATTGTGTGCTTAGAGTTTGCCGCATATCATAGTGGCTTAAAGTCAGGGCTCCTAACTGACTTTAGCAGTTATTTTTTTCAGCAGATCTTATGTTTATCCATATCCGGTCAAGCTTTGTTGCTCTTAAAAGGGTTAACGAGGTTTACCCATTTACGTTTGAGGAGGGGCTGAAATACAACCAGTGGTGGCTCGTGTCACCAGTGTGAAGAAACAACAAAGTCCACCTCGGGTGACATGTGCAGGTGGATTGTTCATTGAACATGATGTGCAGTGAGTGATGATGATAATTGTTAATGCTGGTAATCGATGATTATTGATTCTGCACCGTGCCAGTCTCCCACCCCATCAAAAGCTGAATAAGCCGCATACGGGACTCAATCCCATCCATGCACATTGCATCGAGACTGGAGAATTTAAAGTATAGTTTACATTAAATCTGGAGCCGCCAGCCACCACTCGATATAGCTCATCGGTATATCAGTATACGCCAGATAAACACTCCTGCGGAGGGAGCTGGTAGGAACGTTGCGTTGCTCGGTCAATGGCCAGGGTCAACGGCGGCGTGGTGTATTCCGCAAATATGGCCGACTGAGGGCGGGCACAAGCCGGCCGTGAGTAGGTTAAACGTTGAGTTTTATAAGGGCACCACGGGTTGACCAGCCCCTCCCCACCCAGCCCCTCCCCACCCAGCCCCTCCCCACCCTTCCCTCTCCACCCAGCCCCACCTCTCCCATTTTTGGATGCAGGACGGACGGACAGACACAATAATCCCCTGTGGGCTGGTGTAACCAGGAGGTTCCTACCAGTATGAGAGTCTGACCAAAGATCCCTGGGCCTTTGTGAGTCACTTATTGGTTGCCTGTATGCCAGGGCATGATCTATGCAATTCAATCATCGTGGAACAAAGTAACGTTCGATACAATTATTTGGTCGTGGAAAACAAGCCTCTTTTTAAAGGGTCTTCCATCGTGTAGCATTATTTTTTTTTATGTACATTGGCGTTGGCTCCGGTATATGGATTAACACCTACGTAAAAAAAGTAAAATTTGACATTATAAATATTTTAACAATGATGTAGCACTTTTAGCCATACTTATATTTTATATTGGGAAATACTGTAGGAATTTCAGGTTAAGGCATTTTAAAGTGATAATTGAACCGGTAATTATGACTTATGTCAACCGCATGTTTTATATCATGGAAAAGGTTCTGTACCTGTGACTTTGTTAATCTTGTTTGAAAAAAACTCAATCGTGACATCAGTGCCTTGAGCAACGTTAAGAGCGGTCAGCTATTTTGAGTGCAGTAAACTACGTTCTCCAAACTTGGCAGACCCACCCTTGTGGGCGCACACGCCATAGAGCTCGCCTGGAAAGATTTGATTATTCGTATCGTGGTATATCCTTCAGGTTATTGGTAATGGACCGTCTGTTGTGCAGGAGGCGATCTCTGCGAGACGCACGGTCGTGCAAGGTGTGTTGCGTGCAAGTGTTTAACCACATTTACATTGGGGCACTTTTTTTTAGAAGTCAAGAGTTCCTGCTCAAATGGGCATTGAGGAGGTGCTCATCTACTGCTTACCTCACTGAACGAGTGGTGCAAATTCCACATTTCTATGACAGTGGCAAGTCTATCAATAGGGCAACCTTTGTTCACTTTCCGGCACACAAAAGCGGTGCTACTTTTTATCAACCCTGAAAGAATGATGTGCTGAGTCAATGCCCAACCAGGTTTTTAACCCAAAGCCCTTCCCATTCCCAGTCACTTGCCCTGCGCTTGAGCCGCCTGGCTGGTAATAGGCTGTGTTGGTCAAACGTTGCACTCACCACAGAGCCAATTTGGACTCATTTGAATGTGCAGCTTGTGGTCATGTCTTCAGGTCACTGGAAATTAAATTGTAATGTACAGAGGGCGGTCAGCATCCTGCCACAGGCGATATGTGGCCAGTTAACACATCGGCTTTCGCGACCAATATCCATAAGAGTTTGTTTAGGGTCAGATCGCGTGAATATAAATGTCGGTGAATATAAACGTGTCGTTAAGTATGTCCAAACGTCGTACTCGAATTGTAAATGTGGGGTTTACTCTCCAACACCGGTGTGCTGTACTTGTACCGAATTTACACGTTTTATTTAGGTGACAAAACTTACTAATTGGCTGTGTCGGGTTGTGGTGATGGGTTTAACGACACATTTACACGATCTAACAAAAAAAGACCCTCTTATGGATATGTGGCAAGGTCGACGTGTCCCTGTGTATTGATCAAATGTAGATTTTTCGCAGCAAAAACTGCTGAATGTCAGTGAAGGCGTGGTGGGTCATGCGCTTACAGCGGTGGATCGCTGTGTGGCTTTTATCTTACTCGTGAAAGTATTCACTTGTAGAAGCCGCAAAAGACTTGCTTTGTGTGATTTTAAAAACAAAATTTCTATCTGCTTTTACATATTTTTATACTGGCCAAACAATGTATTGAATGAACTTAAACATTTATGCCCCTCTACATTTTTACTCTGGATTTGTATGTTTTAATACTGGGTCATGTAATATTAGCTAATGGTGTTAAAACACTTGTATGCTTGAATTATAATAATGCACGCAAAAGGTGATTTCTGGTTGACCAAAATGAATCATTCTGACTTGGGAGGGGTCCTCTCATAATGCCTCGCCTGTTATCGAGCATCTAAAATTATATACAATACAGCACTGTGAATATAATACACACATTTGCGGTTTAGACCACCCACTCAAAGAAATCAACACTGGCCATGCCATTTTAGACACCCAACAGTGAGACAATCGGACAACTCAATACTAGTTGAATTCGTGTGAGGAATCATCGCCACACTGGAGCTTTAATGTAGACGAGTCTTACCTCGTCGCTGTGGGGAGAGTGATTGAGGGTGGTCTAAACAACCACTGCTGGTCTATTACTACTCGTTACCAGCCAACACGCACGCTGTTCTTGCTCATGAGTTTATCATCATTTACAGAAAGTGGTTTGGTTTACTTGTGTATGTTGTCCAGCTAGAAATATGCGGTGGTTATTTGACCACTTTTAATTATAACGGGCATCCCTCGGTATACGGACCAAGTTATGTTCCTTAAAAACTGCCCGCAAAGCAAAATTCTGTGTATCGCCGCATGAGGTGAGTGATACACGTGGGGAGCGGTTGTGTAGCGGTTAGCGCATCGCGCTACGAACCTGGCCACCCGAGTTTGATTCCCGCTCACGGCCAACAACACCAGTGACAATTATCTGAACCGATCATGGGGCCTCCCCGAGGCCGACTCGGCTTCCAAACATCGCCACTGGGGAGACAAAGGCGGCCGAGCGTGGTGTTGACCACCCACCCCCTCGTGTGCCGTGCCGACCTTCATAGGTGCTCGCTAAACAGCACTTGCCCCAACAGTCTGTTGAGGCTATACTGTGGGATCTTTGTCTTGCACGCCTGGTTCTGCACAGTACAGGACCAGGCGTGATCAACACAAATGGCCAAGCTTAGCTTGGCCGGCATGGAGATAGCGGGGAAAACCAGGACAGTGTGACAATCGTGCCGTGCAAAACACGTGTACCAGCGTGAAATCCGCGCTCGGGCAAATAACAATGCGTGCATTGTTTGATTTTGCGCCCCAAAACGATGTATAATGTAGAGATTCAAAGTTTCACAAGTGCGAATTTAACGTAACGTATAGCGAATTCGTTCCCTAATCAGTAAGTTACGTTGTGGTAAAATTGTGGTATATTGAGTTGCCGTATAACGAGGGATGACTTTAATAGTCCACTCACGGTGCAGCTGCGATGATGTGGAACATGCCGGTGATGGCTGATATTTCCCCTGCAAGGATATGTGGCTGTGAATCTCTGTGCGAGTCTGTGGATCTCGCGATGTGCAGGAGGATGCTGTGCACGTGCTGTGTGGCAGCGAATTTTGCTCTGGACTCCCCCAGAAGCCTTGTCGAGCTGAACTGTGCTGACTCGGAGATTACTAAACGGCTCTAGACAATTTGACTGTTTCAGTAAGTTTAATCGGATCTCGTTTCCTTACCCCCCATATGCAGTTGCTACTTATACTCGAACATTTGCGTTTCAATTAATGGAGTACACATTGATTGGCCTCAATGCGCAATCTAACAGCTTGGTGTCTCACAAACATCAGCCGTCTTCACTGCCACAGGCTCTGCTTGTCATGTCTACCAATCCTCATTTGCACTATAATCTGCACTGCAGGCAACCATCAATGGGTAAACGGAAGAAGCTTCAATGGCGTGAGCATCGTAGCTGTTGTTTGAGACTGCCTTCTGGCATCTCGTATACTTTCTAAGGCGGGTAACAAGGAGGCAATGGTCGAGACTTAACAAGTGGCAGCCGAAGGAGGGGGGAACACGTCCGAGCTGACATCGGCCGTGGAGATCGCGTGGAGAATTTGGCGCGCGTGCAGGAGCCACATGGATATCGTATCTGGAGATCCGAGATGGTGAAGGCATTGAGGCGATCTTCATCCAGCAGTGGATATATCATGCCTGGTGATGATAATGAAATAAAAGTCAAGGAGGATCTTGAAGGGGACAATTTATTATCCGGGGGCTAAAACTGAGCGGTTGCCACCGTTTTACAAGTGGAAGGCTAAACCGCTTCTGTCGGGGTAGGAGCTTGGAGTCGTGTGGCAGGGTCTGGGAGGCAGGGGTTATGCAACGTCACACTTTTGTCAGTGATGTTAATTAGGGAAAGTGTTTTTCTATCTTCATCGGAGCAATGTAGCTGATGGGTCGGACGCTGCGACAGCTTTGTTGAACATGTTAAGAACACGAGCTGAAACAACCAGGCTTACTCGGCTCAGATGGGGTTTTTTTTTAAGGTTAAAAGCTTTTAATCTGTCATGCTAATTATCGTGTGATGAGAATGAAGGGAGGTAGTAATGGTTATATTTATCATGAAATAGACCTCAACTGTTTTCTGAGCCTTTGTCCAATCCCCGTGCCAATCGTCTCGTCCCCCTGAACAGCGTCCCACTCCGCTCCAGTCACTCTACCAGGCAGCGGTGATTTTTAACTGCAGTTTACTCTATAATACATTACATTTTAATTCGTCTACAGATACTATTGAATCTGCCTCCCGTTTCGAATGTACATCGTTGCTCTCTCCGTGCACCCTACAGCAGCGTCGTAGCTTGTTTCTTATTTTTAAATCCTTTATATTAAGTGCACTTGCTTGCTTGCGTGATTACGACCGTGCAAATCTTTCAGTCGTTTTTAACCCACTTCCCGTGATCCAATCGAGCTGATATTTTGCACACAGACTCGTTGTGCGTGACAATTTATTTTCGTGAATTTTTTTTCCCAAAATTTTACACTTTTTAGGCAATTTTTTTTTTATATTTAATTACCAATTGCTTAATGGTGGCAGGCAATCATCTGACCCATAGGTGGCAGCCATCTCAAGCCAGAGGACGAGAGGACTCTAGCCGCCACGCATATAAAGGATTTATAGTGAAAAACTTTGTTTTTACGGGTTAATTTTTTCATCGTTTCATTTCGGCCTTGGTTTGTAGGACCTCGGATGACTGAATCGGTTTTCGCTCAGCTAATTGCCTTTTCGAAGTCGGGCAGCACAACGGATGTTTTGGCGTAGCGTGCATTTACTTGAGAATATTTTCCTTCCACTTATTCTGTACACTTTCTGGAGATGTTATGCCAATCAACGTTGTAACTATAACAGTTTTTGATATCAATGAGGCTCTACCAGAATGTGATTTATTAAAGTACCAATGTGGTCGATGGTGGAGAGACGTTCCCCAAGGACTGATGTGCTCAGTTTGGGGTTCGTTGACCACGAAGTTTATTTTTTCTGTTCTCGCAAATCTTTATAAACAATTTGGATACGTGCCGCGAGAGTCTCGTCCGTTTGCAATTATTTAACTTGGTTTATCACCTTCGTTTTTATTCATCCAAAATGTCATAGAAATAAAGGCGCGGAGAATATATTAACCATCTGAAATATGCAGGCGACATTCATGACAGCAGCGGAATCGTACTACAGCAAGTGATCGAACTGGAAAACACATGGAAGTATGGGCCCTTATTGAAGCAGGCTCCAGATAAATATGAAATGAAGAGGTGAACTACAGCAGCAGTGGAAAGCTTTTGTAAAACAGCTGAAAATGAAATGCAGTCTGCCTGACAGAAAACCCGTTTTTAATCTGTATTTGCTGTGACGCCATGTCCTGTCACTAGATTGTGAAACGTGCCCCCGCGTGATAGGTTGGTCTGCTGTGTCAGGCTCAGAGCCACTTCTTTATTTAGCCTGCGTGTGTGGGTGTCCTCGAATCCCTGTTGGAAACGAGGGTGCAGTGGTTAGCGTGCTGTGCTACGAACCTGGTAATCCGAGTTCGATCCCCGCTAACAGCTAAACAATCGGTGACATCTAAACCGGTTCTGGGCCTCCCCTAGGTCGACTCCGTTTCAAAGAAGTACCTTGTGTGATGTATACACATCGCCACTAGGGAGATAAAGGTGGCCGGGTGTGGTGTTGGTGTTGGTCACACCCCCTCGTGTGCTGGGCTTCGCATTCAACGGTGCTCAGCACTTGCCCTAACAGTGTTAAATCCATACGGGGGAGCTTTGGTATTTTTACTGTCGCTGTGTTTCAGTCTGCCACTAAATGTAGTTCCAAGCATGCATCTTTCACATGAAGCAAATTACAAAAGCATACACGCCTTAAAAGCAATTCAAATAAACCCATACAGATTTTAAAATTAATTGGTTTAATAGTGAACGTTCAAAAAACAGTGCACGTTTATATTCCATTAACTCTACTCATAACAAATGCATACTCACAAAATTCAAATCAAGCTACGACTTCATCAAAGCACACGTCCTTAAAAATTCAAATTTTAAATGTGCTAATTAACACCCTCGCCGCAATTGTGAGTATAATTCAAGCTTTTTGTGTTGCATGAAGTGTGGATGCAATGGTTGGCTCAGCCATTCATACGCTGATTCCACTAAATGCAGGGTCGCATGTAAAGACAACTGGATGACCATGAGCAAGGAAATGACACACGCGGTATGATCTTTTAAAATTGTGTTGCGCTTAAGTCGTCACATGACGCCTGTGACCAAATCACGCTGAATAACAACCCAATCTCGTCGGATCTCGAAAGCCCAAGCACGCTTAGGGCCTGGAAAGTGCTCGGATGGACAACCGCCGTAGGTACGACAAGTGTCGTAGGCTGCCGTGGAGCCATGTTGCCGGCAGAGATCAGTGGAGCGATATCGGCTGTTGTAATGTACTTCTACGCTTCCCATTTTCAACCAACACTGGCCAAGAAGCACGGCGAAGTCGAGTCAAAATAATCCCCACGATCCACACGGTGTACTGTGTGGCGGGGGGGGAGGTCCTTATTCACCAGTGTGTATCGGCAAAAGTGCTGTGCATCGAGGGGGTGTTTTCTTGTTAAATCGTCCAGTGTTGTAATTGTTAACATTTTCCTGATTGTTACTTCTGTGGTCTTCGATAGCAGACATAGAAGTCAGATGTTGTTGGGGACTATGCAGATGGCGTGCATCTTAGTAGTTAGCAACTGGTAAACGCATCAACTGTGCAGAGGTTACGTTGGTTTAGGGCTGAATATATTTATTTCCATATGGGGGTGGGGGAGCGGTGGTGTAGTGGGTTCGCGCACCGCGCTATGAACTCGACAGGAGTTGGGATACCAGCCACATCAAACATCTGAAGCGATCCTGCCCCCCCCCCCTATCTCTCTACTTCGTCAACTCCCACTGACAAATATGACGAAGTTTGGTCAAACAACCTCACGATGTGGGGAGGCCTTTACCTTGCAGTGGATTGGCAGATGGGCTCTCCATGGTTCTTATATTGTTCGTGTGTAAACCCTCATTGCCTGGTTTTGTTGGAAAATGTGACAAGTGTACAGGTCTGTGATACACATAGCAACTCCTTATTTCTGTTATTCAAACATGCCTCTTTAATTCATGAACTGTCCCTTTAATCAGCCACACGGAAAGACACTGCAGGGTGTTCATACAGGGGATAGGTTTAGGGTCTAAAAACCAGGAGCTCAATTGACACATTAATATTCCTGTAATAATTCATCCACAGTTAGGCTACACATTCACTAGCATACAAGCATCATGATCAAACGGAACGGCACACGATTTACCGCACTCTAAGAGGTTATTATGGGATGTCGATTTAACAAACGCTCGTGCCTACATTTCATAACAAGACTGCGTAGGAGGAACGCAAAAAAAACGTGACGGGGAAACGTCGCACAATGTGACGGGAAACCTCAAACACAACCACCACCACTACCAACTACACCGTCATCATCACCACCACCGACACTGCTATCACCACCACATCTTCCTTCTTAACCCTTGGACCTACCAAAGACGCTCATATGAGTTAGGTGAGAACACCACAGATTTTTTTTGGAGGTTTTTGTGCAATGTTGACATTTGACTAGATATAAGCAGGGAGAGTGAATCTCATGATGTTGACTATAGGAGACATATGCCAGTATATAGTAACAGTATGCTGATATATATAATATCCACGCAGTGAGTTTTGTGTGGTTTAGACTTCGGAGTGCCAGTCCATTGACTCCTCTAAAGCCAAATGCTGAGACCGTCACAGACACAATCTTAGTTTGCAAGCGAGACCAGGTTATAGCTACAATGCTGCACGAGGGATGGTGAATATTAGTTGGTGACTGCATATACTTGTTACGTCTAGAGTTGCAACTTTAGTGAACGTATGCAATGGATGACGGCAATAACAGGACTTTTTTTTGTTGAGTGAGGATAGCTTTGCTTAAAAAGGCCAGTCAGCCAAAACCTTGCGATCTTGTTTCCTACCAATCACTGTGGGATAAAAAAAAAACACACCCAGTCACATTTAATCAACCTGCTAAATTCTTACCCACTCTTCATATATATTTCCTATATACTGTTATGTATGTGCTCTCTTGTACTGTTCATATTCTGAATGAAATCATGCATCAAGCGAGCAAGCACAGCTTGAAGCCTAAACCCAAGATGACATTCTCCTACCACAAATACACCAAATACAAGGGCTGAACGTGAATTAATTCGCAATGGTGGATATCTGCGTATCTCTCAGTCGTACTGCAATTTCCACTCGGGTGGAAATGCACTCTGGAGCGTGGGTGGTGAAACGCCCTCCGCCTCACCTCACATGCCCAGGTGCTCCTCACCTGGCAGTCCCCCGCGCACACCTGGCCAAGCCCCTGGGTTGAACCCAGTTCTCAATTGGCTTTGGTTTTTGCTTGTGCTTTATTTGAGCTGTTTTTTTTTAAAATCATGCACACTCACGACCCACTGGTTTTTATATGCATGGGTCATCCATCACATTTGTCAACGCGATATTTGCAGCGCTGTCGCAGGTTCTCCCAAACCGGCAGCCCTTGCAACCCGGCACTTTCCGCCTTCCTTCCCATGTTTACCAAGCTTCTCCGTGCACCCACAAAATAAGTCGCCAATGCGCTGAATGCGCCCGATCTTTTAAAAGCACGTCCCGCGTTGCGCAGAGACCTTCCCGAATCTGAATTGGCGCTCTCTGCACAACGTGCGATGTATTTTAACAATCATCCGGTGCGTGCAGTGTGCAAGCACTTAATTTTGTTTTGATCGGATGAAATCGGGAAAACGTGCAAATACAATACCATGGAGGGTAACGAGGAATGGCAATTCAATGGCCAGAGCTGAATTCCTGCTACGTCTTTCTGGGTTGGTGACCCGGATAATATTTCCAAACCGGGCACAACAGCGAGTGCATCTCTCACGATGGCTGTGGCTTCTCGTCATGTGCCACCGACTCCAGGTCTACCAAGGAGTCTGGAAAATATTCGGTGAGGAAATAGAGGGCCTGGTAAGGGCGTATCGTGACCCTGGCGCCTCCGCTCATTGTTCAGAGCATTTTTGGATTTCGGTCGGAACAATCCTCGGCTCTCACGCAGCCGCTTTGCAGGCAGAGTTGATTGTGGTGCTGCTGCTGCTGCTGTTGGCAACATTTTTTGTCAATCCAGCCGAGCTGTGGTATGCGCATTACAGCATGAACTATAAACCAGATAAGAGTAACAGTTCCTGAAACGTGGATATGTTTTAATTGAAATCTCCTGCGCCACGCCTCTGTCGCAGTGGTCTTTAAAGGACCCCAGACACAAATAACTTGATGGTTGGTTCAAAATGCCAAAGCCATCCAGATGTTATCTCAAATTGCCCGGGGCCCCCCCCCCCCCCCCATATTTCATTATCCACTTAAATCAAAACTCACGCATGCACGCACGCACGCATGCACCCAAGATGAATGCTGGTGATGGGACTGTGTTCACAGGGGCTGTAGCTGCTCAATTATGAGTAAGGCTACAATTTTGGCACCGTAATATTTAGTGGAATTCACGGCCGTGGTGCAGGAAAAACAACGATTCGTGGAAATGTGACGGGAGTAAAGGTCGAGGCTTTGCCCCCTGCTGCTGCAGCACCCTCCTCGTGATACGGCATTGTTGAAAGGAAATTAAGGAAGCGTCTAATCCAATGTTCCTGCAGCCCATTTCCACCGCTTTTCCGACTTTGTTCGTAGTCACAACGTCTGTGACCACCCGTGACCTCCGTGCCAAAATCGTAGCCTTAATTATGAGATCCCCCCCCCCCCCGCCACACACCGACGTGCCCACGTGAAACTCAAAATTATCTTCTCGGGAGTCACCGGCCCAGGCACCAAGTCTTGTGCCATGCCCCCATCCCTCCCCCATCCCTATCCCCACCTGTACCCCCCACCCCCTCCCCCCACTTTAAAAGTCTTAATTCCTCCATCACCACTCCGGGGATGAGTTGGACACGTGCGTGGGGATCAGAGGTAGGGCCACGCTCAGTCCTCGCGTCGCGAACGCAAAGCCGTGAGCCACCCTGCGCTGACGCTGTAAACCCGGCCAGAAGCTGCCGCTGAGGCCTCGTTTTGGCCATAAATGACGAACGCAAGGAATTCTACCAAGCACCAAAAAAACTCTATGGCTTAATTATCAGAGGCATTTAGTTTGCGACTAATGCTACACAAACATATAATTTGTCTATATATATTTTTTTTCTACTTTGTGAAGTATAATTTTGTTTAAAATGGCACGTAATTTTAAGGAATAGCTCTAAATATAACTTTCACGAGAAACACAAAGGGTGGGTGTGTGTGGCATGAAGGAATGTGCTCTCGGTACGTTCCCGCATGCGGAGGTTCTAAACGACGACGCATTTCACCGAGACTCTGAAAAAGGTCCCTCCCCCTCCTCCCCGGTCTCCAGTACCATGGGACCCGACGTGACCGAGCCAGCGCCTCCAAGCAGCCAAATCGTGCTTTCGAATCTTCTTGCTTTCAACAAGCGGCCGGGCAGGCGCTACTTAATCACGGGCGACATCGATGGGTACGACGGCCGGATAAATGTACTTGCGGTGGTCCCACGGGACTGGAGGTTCAAAGCCACGTCCGAACGAAAGCTCTCTGAATACATTTCACCTCGCTCGACCACCATCATTAATCACGCTCTGCCAGTGGCGTAGCGTGTTGGCATGGGCACTGGAGCAAGGAATAACATGCATGGGGGCATCCTCGTGTCCAATGAGCTCACGTCTTCGCAAAACCCTGCACTTGGGCCTCCTTGGCCGTTAGGCCCTGGTGCAGTTGCAGCGCCTGCACGCACTCGATAGCTACGCCACTGTACACCCTGCCCTGTGCAGAGCGTGCGGATCAGTAGTTCACGACAACACCTTGCGGTTTGACTTGGGAGACGCACGTCTCCCACATACTGTGATCAACAGGATATTTAATTATGCTCTCAAGTGCTCACGAATTCACGTACAATGTTTTCTCTCTCGTGGTTTGTGCATCACTTGTCTGATTCGTAACGCCTCGGTGTTTTTTTTGTCCTTTAATAATAATTATACAATTTATAACGCGCGCAATGTTGCGGACCCGAAGATGCTATTCTAAGGAGCGGTTCCAGGGAGACTCGGTGGTTAAATGTCGAGCCAAAGACACGCGCCTTTAGATGGTTTTTGAACGAAGAAAACGATTGATCGTTTCGGATGTAAATCGGCGGGATGGCATTCCAGATGACGGGAGGGATGGAGACTGAGAAACGACGAGATAGCCATGACGGTCCTTGTCCTGGGAGTTTCGAGGAGGTTCTGCGACGCACTGCGAAAGGTTTCTACGATGAATCGAAGTTTCAAGTGGGGAGCCGGATTTTAGGGCGCGGTAGCAGACGGCGTTGGTTTTTTTTTGGGGGGGGGGGGGGGCACCAACGCCGTCGGCCTCGGTGCGCGCTTCTGCAGGTTCGACGCGTGGCCAGCGGGCTCAGGGCAAAGCGCGGGGCCGAGAGATAACGTGTAACCGAAATCGGTTGCGCACTTGCCGTAGAGCATAATTAGATACTTATATACTTTTTAGATCATCCTATCGGGCGTTGTTGGTTGAGCCCACGAAGCATTCAAAAAAACACCCACCACAATTCTGAAAATACAAAAGCACATTTTAGCGAGCGAAAACATTCAGGATCGTTCTTGAGAAATCAAACATGGCATTGCTGAGCTGTGGCATTGTCGGTGAACGCTCGCGCTGACCCCCGAAAGACAAGTTTTACGGCGTCGGATGGAGATCGTTATTTGGTGAGGATCATACAACGCTGCGTTGTGCTTTCACACAACTTGGTTGTCGTGGCCAGATGAGGTACAACAACAACAACAAAAGTCACCACATTCGTATGTGTCGATTCCACACCGTGATAGCCAACTTCGGGGAACCGCAGTGTAAAGTAATTTTTAAATATAGCTCGGTTCATATTTCTGCTCTCTCTGTTCCGAAGGAAGGGGCCATTGCTTCAAACAATGGTTTGCTATCGTCATCGTAAGCCACGAACACATCTACGGCTCGATGGATGCGTGACAAAGCTATCGCCATCTCTCGCGGTCGTGCGATGCAGCCAGCCATCGAGAGCATCTGTGCATGGGCTGATTTTATCACTCAACCTCTGCGGTGACCATCCAGTCAGACGTGTTCCCCCTAGGTTTATTTAATGTTATCGGGTAATGTCGTTGAACATGGTGACACTTTTTGTATTTGTGCTTGTGATCCACCACCAATTCAGTCTCTTAAACGCCTTGACCGCCGTGATCGTCTTCACAATGATCATCCTTCCCGTGTTCTCCGGATCGTAAGACGCTCCGGGAAAGCAAGACGCATCCAAAAACTGTGCCCAGTGTCAACAAGGTTACACGAACCTCGTCACACGCGCACGCACGCAACTTCCGGTTTATAAGATGCACTGGCCAGCTTTTTTTCTTTCAAATACAGGGGAAAAGAAGTGCGTCTTATAATCCGGAGTGAACGGTGTATTCACGTTGCATCTGCACCTCACGTGTCTCCCTTGCCAATGTGCCAACGTTTTCAGAGCCTGCAGTTCAATTCTGCACACTCCAGTGTAACATTTCGTGAGCATCGTTAGTAGCCCCTCCAGTGATTAATAATAATAATCATCATCATATTCTAGCTCTCCTTTATTTGAATAAGCACCCATTGAGTTTCCATTTATAATATATATGCATTCCTATAATTGTGCTGGGGTAGGGATTCCTCTGTATGACAAAGCCGTCGATAGACTTAGGTAAAAGTGTCGAGGACGGGGAACATACACTCTATGTGAATGTGTTCATTATCATTATTATCTTAATGATCGTTCCCTTCACTTTCCCTGCAATCACCAAAACAATAATGAAAATGATAACGTAGGGCAAGTATGCAGGATAGTTTTCAAACGAGTGAATATTGCTCAAAAAAACACCATAACAGGGATGGCCAAACTACATGCATGCATGTATGTTGCACGTAGCCAACCGTGGCTCATCGGAGGTGCGGGGGAAAGACAACAAACTAAACGCAAAAAAGCAGTTCTAAAAAAAATGTGAGTTTTCAATCCAGATTCTTGACCCTGTGAGCCGCCATGGCAAAATCCTGGTCGGACGGACGCTGTCGACATTTGAGTTTAGAAATCTGCGGAAGCGCCCCCCCAGTGAGTATTCACGTCTGGCCCCACTGCCAGGAGCGAGTTTCTCGGCGGCCGTTCAACTAGGCCTCGGCAAGGTAAGGTAATTGTACCCTTTTTACCGGGTAAAAGGGTAAAGGTAAAGGTGTCGACATGCCAAGGGGTAAGGGTAAAGGGTAGGGTAAAAGGTAGGCTCGTTGCTTTTTACCTTTTACCTTGTACCTTACCTGCTAAAGGGTAAAAGGTAAGGGTAGAGTGATCGTATTGTGGTAAGGTAAAAGGTAGGGTAAAGGTAGGCTCATTGTTTTTACACTTTTACCTTACCTTGCCGAGTCCTACGTTCAACACCCCCCTCCCCTGCCCTCGTTTTCGCAGATTTCTTCCCGTTTTCAAATTAAGCCACGTCGGAAGAGTTGAAAATGACTTGGCCGACCTGCACTCGGAACTTAATGGGATCCACGCGGTTTGGCCACCCCTGGATAAACGCGTGCGAAAGTGCACCGCGAAGCGTTGAAACGTTTACCGGCCCCGTGTCAGTGCGCTGGCGAGTGACGTCCCTGTGTGTTCAGACCCTGTCAGTAGTGTCCCAGGTGGCGGGTACGCCCTGGGTGCGCGAATGATGTGGGGGTTGCCCTTTCAACTGCGGGGTGAGCAGCGAGAGTGGGAAGCGGAGGGAGAGAGCGGGTTGGAGGCGGGGGGGGAGAGTCGTTTACGGGCGAGGAAGGGGATTGCTGTCCTGGGCAGGAGGTTGGAGGGCGGGGAGGGTGAGGACGCAACGTAGGGCAGGGCGTTTGCGGCTCCCGTCTCGCGTTAAGCGTCCGTCGCCGTGATATAGCGACGGTTGGATCTTAAAAATTGCGTGTTCCCGGAAGCAAGTTGCGCTGTAAAAAAGTCATTCGGGATTTTCATAAAGATCCCTGGCAGGATTTCAAAGGAATTTAAAAAGCTGTGCATGAGAGGACCCAGTTTTACTTTTGTTTTCTTTGGGGCCCTGTTGAAAATCAGTGCTTGTAAATTGAGATCCAGCTCACAGCATACATAAGACGTCCTTTTATTTAGCCAAAGGACTTGGAAGTAATTGTTTTGTTTTGTAAAGGATATTAGGGGTAAATGTAGTTCAAAGAAAACAAATAGCAGACATTGTTAGCATTAAGAAATATGGTCAAATGTCAACCTGACCTCACCCCAGAATTCGTACAGGCCATGAGGTCAGCGATCTGCAAGAGGTGAAATTCCCCACCTCCTACGGAAATTGGGAAACATCCATCGTCACCCCCCCCCCCCCCCCGGAAAGCGTTGGCAGACTCCACAACGCAGCTGCACCCGTGGATCTTGTACACAAAGGAATGGACTTCACTATTTCTCACGGGGCGGGCGGGGGGGGTCTGTCTTGCCAAGAGAAAAACACCACTCACCGATGCCGCCGCTGCTCACCGGTGAATCCAGCACTGTGACTGACATGTAAAAGGTCCTTTGATGCTTCTCGCATTTTATTTTGTTGTGTTTCTTTTGGTTTGTCACCAGTGTAAAAGTCTTAATTCACGCGCACTGTCACTACGTAGTCGATCTCTGCTGGTTGCACCGCCATCCTGAATAAATACGGATGAATAAACTTTAACCGTGCTCTCACAACTCTGAAAAATAAATCTATACCAATAAACCATCTAAAAACGAAAAGATGAAAATTCCCTCCCGCCTACGGAAATAACGTTTGATTTCATGAAAACATGGCTATCGGTGATTTCCCCATATTAAATTGTCGCTCGCAAGTATTTTATTGTTATTAAGTTCATATGTGTAGGATTATTTTTTTGCATTGTATAAAAATGACAAATAACAGATAATAACATTTAAGAACCAAGACTGAGCACCAAACGTTGCGGAAGTGTCTATGCCCCTCGAGCCCACACCCTACACCCATTGCCCTGAACCCCATGACTTCTGCCTCCCCTAGCATCCGCCTGGCCTGAAGATGAGTGTTTGGTGCAGCGTCACACTGGGGAGAGAAAGCTCTCGACACGGATAGGCCGCGCCCGTCTTAGCACGCGTTGGCTCCTTGGCGCTGGTGTATACTTCACTATCTCTTCATTGGCCAACTTATCCTTTCGCCCCAATTCTCTTCTACGCCCTTCGCCCCCATGACCTCATGACCTCCGCTCGTCCTTCTCTCCCTCCCTTCCGCCCCCCAACTCTCCCCCCCCGCCCCCACCCCGCCACCACTCCCGCCGGTGCATCACTGGAACTGCAGGCGCAGCAGGTCGCGGTAGTTCATCATGTCGTTGGCGGTGTCGGACCAGGCGGCGTGGCGGGCGCCGTCCATCTCGGAGGCGAGGGCGTTGCCGCGCTCCAGCAGGTGGTTTACGCCGCCGATGACGTCGCCGCACTCGGGGCAGTGCGCTCGCTCCATGGCGCCGCCGCACTCCCCGATGGCGTACACGTGGCCCCGCGAGCACTTGAACCAGTGGCCCTGGTGGTGGTGGTGGTGTCGTTGGGGTGGGCGGGGGGGAGAGAGAGCGCTCGGTAGTTAGTCGATCGGCGGGGTAGCTGAGCGCGCGAGCTCTTTTCGTGCGTGTGTGTGTGTGGTTTTCTTAAGGTGCATTGCGGTTCCCGTAGGTGAAAATGGCGGGATGCCGCAAGTGGTTGTGGCGGTTCGCACACGGGACTCGCCATCCGGAGATCGTCGGCTTGGTTTGAATCTCCCCCGGGGTGTGGCGGTTGAAACGGTAGCGCAAGTTTCCTAAATCTCCCCCCTTGCCTCCGTCCGCCCGGCAGTATAAATGGGCACGCAACAGTTGATCGATGGTCACGCTGCATGTGGTGGGATAAAGTGTTGGTGCTCCCAACCTCTTCCAAAGGAGCCTGGTCGGTGTGAAAGAGTAGGCCAAGTTACACTCTACAGAGGGCTCTCTTGAGCCGAATTTCGTCGAGGCCCTCCACTAGAGGGACATCTGGCGAGCACACTTCACCGTGTTGGTCACTGTAGGTTGGTGAAGGTGGGGGGGCATAGACGTTGGCGTATAGTACAGTACAGCAACGGATTTTGCTGCACTGCTCTCTGCTAACAAACATATCTGCACAGAAGCCTGCAACACCTTTTGTTTTAGGCACAGTGGTCGCCCATCCAAGCACTTCCCAGCCCCACACTGACTTGGCCTCTGAGATCTGACGAGATCGGATATGCATGCCGATGAATTGGTCATAGGAATGCATGACACACGTGACCCATTTTTAAACGTTTGTCCACAATATTCGCTCGCAATGTTTCGTTTGGTTTACAGTTCACGTGGCGTTATTCATGCAAATTGCACCTCACAACGCATCACACGTGCGCAGAGGTGTGAGGAGCCACAGACTAGCGGGACGGCAGCCAGGGTGGCGAGCCGGCGGTCAACAATTTCCCAAGACCTGCAGTCCTCCACATATTAAGATGTTTTCATCCAGTCAGTGAGTGTCCATACGTGTGGTAGGGAGCCGGAGTAACCGGAGAAACCCGACGCATGCGAGGGGGCAGATGGAACACGGAGATTAGTGCACAGGTTTCGTGCTGCCTTCTCTTGTCAAGCTGGGTTATACTGCACCTCGAGAAAGGACTTTCACAACTTTTGTGAGAGACACCAACCCTCACCTCCACAGTGCCGCATTACAGGTTGGTGCCAACACCGCAGTATTTTCATACAACGGCCATTGGTCAGCAATGATAAAGAGTGGCAGGTAATGAAGATATAAATCTGCGTGCGGCTCGTAGCTGGATGAAAACATCGCAGGATCGTGAGCGACGGCGGTGATTTGGGGAGGCCATCCGGCGGTGGACGGCCCACGGCCGATCGAACCAACCTGAGCCAATCCCATGGCCTTGACGATGTCCACGCGCTCGCCCTCCGACACGCCGAGCCCCGACAGCGGCAGCCGCTGGCGCACCCTGGCCATGAGTGCCTTGACGGCCGCCTCCCGCTCGGCCGAGAACCTCCCGCGCGCCTCCAGCAGCCGCAGCGCGTCCTGGGCGTCCGCCAGGGTCCCGGCGGCCGCGGCCACGCGCTGGTAGCGGCACCACAGCTCGGCGAGCATCGTGAGCCGCAGCAGCTCCGTCTGCAGGTCGCGGAGCTCCTGCTCGCCCAGGCGGCTGCGCGGCTGCACGAGCCACCCGAGGAACTCCTTGAGCCGCCCGTCCACCCGTCGGCTCCGCTCGGCGCCGGCCAAGCTGTGCGTCTCCAGCTGCAGCTTCAGCTCGGTCACCTTCTGGAACATGACGATGACGTTCTCGAGCGTGTGCAGCCGCGACGGCGAGGCGTCGTTGCCGTCCAGCATCTCCTGCAGCTTGTTGGTCTCCTTGTAGTAGTAGAGGATCATGCTGTGGTTCCTCCTGAACTTGTCCTGCAGGAGGACGATCTGGCCGCGCGTCGCCGACTTGTCGTCGCCGCCGCGCATCCTCCTCTTCACCTCCTCGATGTCGCGCAGCGTCTTCTTGACGACGTTGCCGTAGCGCAGGTTCCGCCGGATGGGCGTGCGGCACTTGGGGCAGACCTTGAGCCGGATGGAGGTCGCGTCGCCCTCCTTGCCGCCCTCGTCCTGCGACATCCAGCGGTCCAGGCCGGACGCCTCGAGCACGTGCTTGCAGTCCTCGAGCTGCACGAAGCGGGCCGAGGGCTCGTCCTCGCTGCCGAAGAAGATCTCGGCGAGCTCGGCGCCGTCGCAGACGCGGCACTTGTCGGGGCACGGCTCGCCGCAGAGGCCCGCGCAGGGGTGGCCGCAGCGCAGCGGCAGCTCGCAGGGGCGGTCGCAGGGCCCCCGGTCGCACGGCTCGTGGCACAGGCGGCCGCAGGCGCGGTGCGGGCAGCGCCACTCGCACGGCTCCACGCAGGGCGCGCACGTGTCGCCGCACGGGCGCCGGCACCGGCTGTGCACGCAGCGGTTCTCGCAGGGCAGCGCGCAGGGCGGGCAGTCGCGCGTGCAGGGCTCGCGGCAGCGGTGGCCGCACACGAGCGCCCGCTGGCACGGCTGGGCGCACTCCTTGTGGAAGCGCTGCTCGTGGCACTCGCAGCAGCTGCCGCGGCACGGGTGGCCGCAGTCGAGCGCGGCGGGGCACGGCGCGTAGCACGCGACGCCGGCCGGGTCGGCGTGGCACGCCACCTCCTTGCGGTGGGCGCACGGCAGCTCGGCCTCCACCGTCTCCTTGCACTTGCTCTCGCAGGCGGCGCCGCACGCCCGGCGGCAGCGGTGGCCGCAGCGCAGCGTCTTGCGGCAGGGCACCTGGCACGCGAACTCCTCCGGCGGCACGTGGCAGGGCACGCGCTGAGCGTGGCCGCACCGCGGGATCTTCTTCTCGAGCGGCACCTCGCACTCGCCGCACTTCTCCCAGCAGGCCTTGGGGCAGCGGTGGCCGAGGGCGCACAGCACCTTCTGGCAGGGCTTGAGGCACAGGAACTCGACGTGCTCGGGGTCGTACGGGTGGCAGGCGCGCGTGCACACGTGGCCGCACTGCAGGCGGAACTCGCACGGCAGCGTGCAGCCGCCCTCGGGCGCGCGCCGGAAGTCGGAGTCGCGCGCCGCCACGACCTCGCGGTCCGGGTGCGCCTGGCAGCGCAGCAGCAGGCCCTCGCCCGCGCGGCCCTCGGAGCGCAGGGCCCGCAGGAGGCGCGCCCACAGCGGCACGGTGGCCGCCAGCATCGCGGCGTTGCCCACGACGTAGAGGCCCCGCTTGGCGCGCGACAGCGCCACGCACGCGCGGTTCTCGTTGCGCAGGAAACCCGGCCGGCCCTCGGCGTTGCTGCGCACGAGCGACAGCAGCACGATGTCGTTCTCCTCGCCCTGGTACTTGTCGACGACGCACACGCGCACGCCCTGGAAGGGGTCGCGCGGCATCATGCGGCGCAGCGCCAGCAGCTGGCCGGCGTACATGGTGAGCACGGTGATCTGCGCCGGGCGGTAGCCCTGCAGGATGAGGTAGCGGCACAGCGCCACCACGAAGCGCGCCTCGTGGCGGTTGTGGCGGCTCCTCGAGTCGGCCACCTCCTCCTCCAGCTCGGAGTGCTCCACGAAGAACAGGTTGGTGCCCATGCCCTGGGCGGGTGCAAGAGACGAAGCGTTACCCCCCTTTGGTGACGGGGGCGGTGGGGGCGGTGGACGCGCGCGCTGATAGCGAGCACCGGTCAAGGCCGGAGCGGCGCACGGACCAAGGGTGGCATGGCAAGAGTCACGACCGGCTGTTCCCGTTTCCCCAAAACTGGTATGTACACACTTTACCGGGTACTCGTGGAAGGCCGAGTTGACTTCGGATATTTGCCACCGAAATTGGCCACAGCCAGGAATTTTGAACTCAAGTTGCCGGGATCGTAGCGAAGTGTGCTGAACATGACACTACGACTCTCCGCATGCGCATGCGTTAGTACAGGTACATCATCCACATCACTATCATTATCATCATGACCATAATTGCACCACCATCATTGTCGTCGTCATCGACATCAACGGGCACTAGCGCCACCACCTTAAGTGTAGTATTTACCAAATATCATTTCTAATACCCACGTGGCGATATTATAACACGGATCTTACGATTGAGCATGGGCACAAAAGTGCCACTTTGATGCCAATCGGACGGCAAAGCCAATGTCACTCGAATGCCGAGACGAGTTTTAAACCTGCGGATTGGGGGGGAGAGGTGGGAGAAAGGAATCGTGATACAAGGACAGAGCTCACCTTGATGTCCTCGTATTCCAGCACGGACGGGTGGTCCCGCAGCTCCGTGTAGATGTGCGGCACCAGGAGCCGCGCGATCTCCGGCCGCATGCGGTGCTGCGGGAGCGGAGGGGAGGGGAGGGAGGGGGGGTGTGCGATGTGGGAGGGAGGGGAGGGAGGGGGGGGGTGGGATGTGGGAGGGAGGCGAGGGAGGGGGTGTGGGAGTGGAGGGGAGGCGAGGGGGTGTGGGAGGGAGCGGAGGGGAGGGGGGTGTGGGATGTGGGATGTGGGAGGGAGGGGAAGCGAGGGGGGTGTGGGATGTGGGATGTGGAAGGGAGCGGAGTCGCGATGTTCAGCTTGCGGTGTTACCAGAGCTGGGACGATTCGTCGATTAAATCGAGTAAAGGATTGTCAACGGCAACTTTTTACATCGTCGATTGCTCGTGCCCCTTGGAAAATGGTGGCCACCCAGATATCCTGCCCTCCCGAAGGCAGGAAGCCCCCTGTAGGTCACGCCCAGCTGATGATGCCGATGAAGTCACCAAGTGCTCAATATAGATAAGCCTGATCGGCCAAGGTGACGATGTTACACGCAAATGCGTGTTGGCTCGCCTCCCCGTGACGTCAATTCGCGACGTCATCTTGTTGCGATTGCGAATGAAATGCTTCTCCGAGGACTTGTGCAAGTTGGAAAGCGATACAGAATCCATGCGTATGCAAGATCATCTTTCACCGTCTCGTTTGTTCGTTACGTACGTGTCTGTGTGTGCGACTACGTTGCTCTTCCCTGCTTGGGAACAGAACAAGCTCATGAGCATGTGCCCCGCTGAGACGGAGCAATGCAATCGGTGCACTTGCAGCAGCCAGGCGGATCGTGAGACCGCGAGAGACTGTGACGGCTTGGGAAGATCTTCACCCAGCAGTGGATAGATCATGGCTGATGACGGTTTTGGAAGTGCCCGTTCTTAAGATTCGTTTTTTTTTCATCTGTTACTTTTTATCGCACGTAAATGGACCTGAGATGCCGTGGTTTTAAGGGCGATTAATCAGACACGAATGATTAATTATTAGTGTATCGTGATAATTGTGATGATGATGATGATAATGATGACGATGTGTCACCTGGTACTGCAGCTTCACGAAGGGCAGGCCGTTGCGCACGAGGCGTTCGAAGAGCGACACCTCGAGGTGGAAGTGCGTGGCGAGCTCGTACACCGTGGCACTCGGACGCAGCTGCGGCCGTCACAACGCACGCCACCGGACAACGACAACGGAGCAACCTTAGCAGGGTGCGATCACAGGCAGACCTCGCTTAGCGCTTCAAGATGCATTCCTGGAGCAGTGAGCGCCACGTGGGATCGGCTCTAGAAGAAGCCATACCATTGTACACCTGGGAATGGTGATCTTGAACGAGGAAGTGGGTGGACGGTAATTGTTGGTTGTTGTCGTGTTGGCGATGGAGTTGATGTCGGTGGGGGTATTGGCGATGGAGGTGACGTTTGTGGTGTCGGTGATGAGGATGGTCAGAGTGGTGGTTCTTGGTGGTCGACGGAGGTGGCGGCACTGGTGGAGTGGCGGTGGTGCTGTTGCTGATTGAGGGTGTGTCGACGGTGCTGGTGATGGAGGTGGTGTGGGTGGTGTTAGTGATGGACCTGTTGGTGGTAATAGCGACGGAAGCTGCGGTGACTGTGCGTATATACGTGCGTTGAACTTCTTTCGCACCGTACGTAGCCAACCATGCTAATCGGAGGTGCGGGTGAAGGACAACAAACTAAACACAAAAAAGGAGTTCTAAAAGAAATTAGTTTTCAATCTAGATGATCATTTTAAAGTGCATAGCTCCAGTGGCTTCCTAATATCGGCAAGGAAGAGCGCGTTCCGGACGGCCGCAGAAGCGCATCTGAAAGCGCAGCGCGGTGCGGTGACCGCCGTCTTTGTTTCGACGGTCAGACGAAAGCGGCTGCCGCGAGGATGACCGCAAGGCCGGGTGTATGCGCCGCTACCTGCTGGTGGTCTCCGATGAGGATCAGGTGCTGGCAGCCGGGGCTCAGCGTGGTCACGATGTGCGCCTCCAGGACCTCGGCCGCCTCCTCCACGATGACGATGCGAGGCCGGATCTTCTGCAGCGTGTGCCGGTACTTGGCCGCGCCTGGCGGTCGCGCACAAAGGCAAAGGCAGCCTGTATGGACGCACGGGCGGCTGGAGCAAGGCGTGCCGAGCAAAGGCTGGATCGGCACGTGAAGAGGAGGTGTTGTTGTGTTGTGGTCAGCACCACTGCCGGTCTCACCGGTGCTGTTGTTTACATACTGCACCGGAAATTCGTTTTAGTTCGCCGAAGGGGAAGCCAAGGATGGGTTCGGAGACAACCACTCCACACATAACCCCACTGCACTACCACTCCACACACAATCCTACTACACTACCACTCCACACATAATCCCACTGCACTACCACTCCACACATAACCCCACTGCACTACCACTCCACACATAATCCCACTGGCACACACAGACTCATCAAAGCCTGTCCAGCTCAGTACATTATCTTTGAAAGAACAAAAGACTTTGCGCACAAAACAACTGCCCAAGCGTTCGAACAAAAATCCGCTGTTGATGAAATCGGCAGCGCTGCGCCTTCACGTCGGGCTTGCGGTTGTCGTGGCTTCAGGGTGCAGGGGGGCGGGGGGCCGCGTACCGGTGGTGGTCATGCCGATGACGCGGGCCTGCCGCAGGATGGCGAGCTCCTCCTCCTCCCGCACGTCCGCCAGCCTCTCGGCGCCTGTCTGGTACTCGCTCTCGTGGGTCTGGATCTGCCAGCGGATCTCCGCCTGGTACTTTTGCACCCAGCGCCTGCTCGCCGCCGCCGCGGCGCAGCCCACGTGGGTGGGAGCAAGGGGGGCGGGGGGCGGAGCGTTTTGGTCTGACGGAGTTTTGGCGACGATCAATGGCGTCTGTGAACCTGGGAAAGCCTCGGTAAGTCTCGACGCTCCTGTTTTTTCAGCAGGGGGGAGGAGGGGTGGTCCTGCTAAGTGTCGTGCCAGGTGGAGGGGCGGGTGATGATTGCTTTGCCTTTTCCCGATTGAGTAGTTTGTGAGTAATTTAAAAATGTACGCAAATTTGGACCATGACGCCAGCACACGTGATCTCCTCTTTGTCGGAAAGCGACACGGGATCTTTAACGTCCAATGTGTTGGAGACGGTGTGTCATTTTAAGGTTAATACACGCTCAGTATTCAGTAAACTTTTTATTTGACCAGGTAAAGCACACTGAGCTACGTAGCTTTTTTCCGGAAGCGACCTGGCATCAAATGATAGCTCGACGAAGTCGCTTATCACGTAGAAACGTGTAGCAGCCAAACACTCTAAACGCACGTTGATTCAAAACGTGGTGGGAAAAAACGAAGAAAAATCTACGCGACCACAGGGAGAACACGCCAACTCCAATTATATGGGCGCCAGGCTCGGGATCGAACCCATGACCTCCTGGGGTCTCGGGCAGCAAATCTCTGCAACGAGCGGCAATACACGCCACCCACCGCTTGGCCGTGTCACCGCAAAGTTATGATGTAATCGCATTCATGTTCCCATTGATGAAATTGCGAAGGGCACCAATGACCCAGACAACGTGAAAGGTTCTTGTCATCGTTGGACCGCCGTCATTCCAGCGGTTCTCACTGCATGCCAACGTTGGCCCAACGTTGGCATGTTTCTCTATTGTTATGCCCGAGAAAAACAATGTCCGCCTTAGGCCTCGGCAAGGTAAGGTAAAAGTTCAAGTGTAAAAAAAACAAGCCTACCTTTACCTTACCTTTTACCTTACCACAATACGATCACTCTACCCTACCTTATACCCTTTAGCAGGTAAGGTAAAAGGTAAAAAGCAACGAGCCTACCCTTACCCCATACAAATTACCCGATTACAGGGTAATTACTGGGGTACTACACATGAAAAAGGTTTATAGTGGTAAATGCTAGGTAGAGAGCTTCGATCATATAGAATACTCTAGATGATTCCAATTTTACACACTTTCTTTGAAATCACTCTGTCTGTTGTTGTTGTCGTTGTTGTTGTTATTGTTGTCGTTATTGTATCCTCAAATCTTGTAACTCAATTTTAACCCACTTCCCAACGTGGTATCGACTGCAAACTTGGGGCGCACCTGTAGAGCTGCCAGCGCTGCGGCAGCGTCAGGGCCCAGATGTCGTGCACGTTGGCCTCCTCCTCCTGCGTCATGCAGCTCGTCTTCCGCAGCTCCCTCCGCGCCGCGTGCCGCTGGCGCTTGGGGTTGCACACCACCTGCGCCGGCACCCGCCGCCGGCCCCCCCGTGCACGTCAGCGGAGAGACGCGACGACGCCGGCGGTGAGCGACGCCGGGATTCGGGCTGCGTGATATCGTAGCGGCACGAACGCCAAACGTGCGTTCGACCTGCGCCTTACCTGCCACCCGCCGCCGTCCCGGGTCCTGTGCTTCTGCTCCGCCTGCGCCCCCTGCTCGTCGTCCTGCAGGGACATGGCCATGATGTTCCGCTGCAGTTGAGCGAGCCACTGGGCCTCGCCGTCGATCCCGCGTCCCCTGGCCGCCTCCATGTCGTCCTCCATCAACCGCGAGTCCTGGATGAGCTCCGCCTCGCCCGACACGCGGATCAGGTCGCCCTCGTCACTGCCGTCGCTCACGCCGACGCCGTCCTCGGTGGCGACAGCTTCCCTCCTGCGCTCGTCGCTCCTCCCGGGTGGCCGGTCGCCCCTCTCGTGCGGCCGCTCCCTGTGCTCCGTGGGAGGCGGCCGCTCCCTTCTGGTGCCGCCACGGCCGTGTTTATCGGTCTTCGCCGCTGCCGCAGCCGCCGCCGTTGCCGCCGCCGCCGCTGCCGCTCCGTGCTTTTCGCTGGCGAGTAGGTGACCGCTGCCCATCCACTCGCCTTCATCGTCTGATTGGAGGGGAAAGACAAAAAACAAACATCACAGTGGCACGAAACTAAAGAATTAGGCAGCAGTTTAGGTGTGAATGTTTAGGAAAGAGAATGAGGGGTTCAGCTCTCGGATGTGTTTTCCGCTTTCTCCGTGTATTGTTTGGCATGATGTCCGACGTTTCGCACCATGTGCTCGTAGATTTCTCAGCAACGCGGAGCGAAACTTACGCGGTAGTCGGATGAGAGGTGGCCGGGTGAATTGGGGTTCAGAGCACTGAGCTGGTACCACTGAGATCGTGGGTTCTAAATCTGGGCAGCCACCTGTGGTTAAACTGGGTCCTCCAGTCTCGCGAGATCCCAGATCCTATCCCAGTCACCAATGACGACACGAAAAAAAACCCCAACAGATTAAATTTGAGTTCTTAGGTGGTGGCGATGCACACCCGTAATCTCGCACTGCGGAGACAGCGACTGTTTGTGGATCGTTCAAAGGTCGTAAAACTCCCTTCCCGTGGGCGTCGGGGTGCCAGACCCTGGCTCGCCGGGAGAATGACGAGCAGCAAAAAACACTGTGGTGTCCTCCCACACGTGTAAACACGGATTGGCCGATGACACCTTCATATATCGAGGACCGCAGATCTTGGGCAAGTTGTTTGCGCCTGCTCGCCGCGTGGCTGCTTTCTGTGGTTCCTCCGTCTCTTTGAGAGTGGTTAAAAAAAAAACATCGTGCGCGCTATCATAAAAATATATATAACTCAGCCTGTCGAAATAGTGGCTCCGATTTAGATTTTTTTAAAAACCGTCGTAATCAAAGAGTTTTACCCGACGGGTCGGTGGAGGTCTCCTCGATGACGTCGTCCGCTTCCTCCAGCAGCGTCTCCACGGACAGCGCCGCCTCCGCCACGGAGCCGCCGATGCCCAGCCACTCGAGGATGCGCGACGACTGGCGCCCGGGCGCACGCCGACCACCGGCCTTCTCCTGCTGCGCAGGCCACACCGCAATGCGCCGTCACTCGCCGCCGCGGCCGCCGACACCGCCGGCGAACGGCCCCTGGCCCATCGCCTCCCGGGCCGGCCTGGCTCTGACGGTCACCTCTAAAACTAAACTCGTTTTTATCCTACCAAACTAAACAGTTTTTTTACTTTAGCAGGTAAGGCCCACCGAGCTATACATAATTTTTTCAGAAGCGACCTGGCCACCCCGCAAACGATAGCTCAACGAAGTGGCTCACCACGTGGAAATGTAAAGCGGGAGGCAAACACTCTGACACGCGTGACGTTGATTATTAAAGTGGAGGGAAAAACCAGAGAGCAGCACCACCCCGGCCGCCTGGCTCGGAGAGAGTGGCACCTGCCCCGGGCTGGCGTGGCTCTCGAGTCATTGCGGAGTGTCTCAAGATGCCCCCACCTCATCTCGCCGCTTTTGTATGCCCCTTCTCTTCGTTCACAATCTCCTCTCTCTCTCTTTCTCTCTCCGTCCCTCCTTCTCCCTGTGCCCCAATCCCGTCTTCGGTCCTCCTTCCTCCTTGCAGTCCTCCACTGGGATCAACTTCCCCGCTACATGGAGCAGTCCCCCCCCCCCCTCCTTAACCTCCTTTCGTTCTTCTCTACTGGACACAAGAGCTTCATAGGCAGATCTAAACTAAGATTCTGATGAAAGTCCACCTCGTCTCTATTGCCCAATCTCATTCCTCTTCCATCCCCTCGCCCCTCCACTCCTCCCCCTCCCTCCCCCCCCCTTCGAGCCCTTCCGTGACCCCCACGTGACCCCCTCTGTTTCGGTCACTCGTTCCTCGGCCCCTACCCCGCATCTAAATCACTCTTTTTTCGTTACCGCTTTTTGTGAAACTACGCAAAGCGCCTCGAGCCGCCGCGAGTTCGATCTATGAATATAAAACAAGGTGAGACCGAGCCGTACTCTGACGCTGCGTCACCACCCCCCACCCCACCCGAGCAGCGTACCGGGCGCGCCATGAGCTGCGCGAGGTGGTCGCTGGCGATGCAGGGCTGCAGGACGCGCTCGCGCAGCACGCCCTGCTGCGCCGCGCGCAGGTGAGCCGCCTCCTGCTCGATCCGCTGCCGCAGGCGCCGCATGTCCTGGGAGATCTGCAACAGCGCGCGAGGAGAGCGTCAGCGCCGTCGCAGCCCTCGAGGGCCCGCTCCCGTGGCCGGCGTCAAGGCCGGGCGTCATCACCGCCGCTAATGATATTGCGACGACCACCACCAGCAAAGACAACGATCATCCGTGTAGCCTTAACAGACTGTTGGGGCAAGCGCTGTTGGTGAGCGACTATGAAGGCCGGCACAGCACACGAGGAGGTGGTTGGCCAGCACCACGCCTGACCAAATTTGTCTCCCCAGTTGCGATGTTTACACACCGCCACCACCACCACCAGGCATTATCACCACACTGCTACCATTAGCACCACCACCACCATCGGGGAGCGGTGGGGAGAGACGTGGAAAGGGTGGTGCAGTTGACAATCTTGACAATGAGCTGGTAAGCATTGCTTAAGGTTTTATTTTTCTCATCTCACGAGTAAGATCCGGCCCCCCCCCACTCATCATTCAGCTCTGAACGATGAGTCGCCACCAAGCCCACCGCCGCCTCCGACACGGGCCGCGCGGTTGCCCCGCGTGGCTGCATCGCCACCGTGCTGGCGCGTGTACCGCGGAGAAGGTGGTGCGCAGGTGCGGAGGTATTTTCCGGCGGAAGTCGGCCGAGTTGCGCAGCTCCTTGAGTGAGAACTTCTTCATCACGTCGCTGGCGCTGCGGCCGCCCACGCGGACGAGGTCCTTCTCGAAGCGCGCGATGCCTGCAGGGAAAACCCGACAGCGCGGAGGGAGCCCGATTACGCCTGCTCGCTCGTGCCAAACGTTTCGTCTCGAGCCTGGCTACGGCAAGCGGTTCGTTCAGAGTCACAGCCTGTGAGTGTTACATCTGTACACGCTGGTGATATTAACCGCCGTGGTACATCGCCACTCCCAATTCACCGTTCGTCTTCATGGTTTGCTGAGATTGGGAAGAGAGGCGGAGGGGGCAACTCAAGCAACAGTTGGTCACAAAGTCACATTCGCAGTCGTTGTACCCGAACGAAGTTGCAAAATGACGTTCGTGACGTTTAATATTTAATTGCACGAGAAGCTTTCCGCTGTTGCAAATGTATTCATTATTTTAGCCCTTCTCAAGCTTCGGACGCCTTCCATCAACAGGCTCTTCGTACGTGGTCTCAAGCCGCACACACACACACGCGCACACGAAGCCACACGGGCGAGCGCTTTCCTCCGTCCACCGGCGCGTACCTTCCAGGAACTGGTCGAGGGCGTGGTTCGTGTAGCACACCACGAGGACGGGGCTGGGCTGGCCCTTCTGCCACACGGGTGCGTTGTGGAGCAGCAGCTGAGCGATCTTCAACCCCACGTACGTTTTACCTGCAGAGAGTCGGGAAGGGCTTTGGCGGGTGGCGGCACTACGATGGAGAGGCGCTCTCTGGTGTTGGGCGAGATTGGCCTTCAGACACGGCTCGGGTCAAGTAGCGCGCAGCGTGTTTGGCATGGGCCCGCAGAGGTGGTGGCAACCCTAGTGCGTGTGTGTACGTGTGAGAAGCGGTTGTGTAGCGATTCGCACGCTGCGCTATCAACCCGGCAACCCGGGTTCGATTACCGCTCACGGCCACCAACAGTGACGATCATCTGAACTGGTCCTGGGCCTCCCCTAGGTCGACTCGGCCTCAAATGAGTACCTGGTGCGGTGTGTAAACATCGCCATTCGGGAGACGAAGGCGGTTGGGCGTGGTTCTGGCCATCCACCCTCGTGCGCCGTGCCGATCTTCATAGGTGCTCGTTAACAGCACTTGCTCCTCCAGTCTGTTAAAGGCTATACGGGAGGGGATCTTTTGTCTTTGTTTGTGTGCGCACTTATTTGGGAGGAGTCGTGTAGTCGTTAAGGTGACGCACCTTGAGCGCGGTGATTTGAGTTCTCTTCCCGCTGATGGCCAACATCAGTGACAAATATCTGGACCATTCCTGGGTCCGCCCAAGGTCAACCCATCGTTAATTGAGTACATGGTGTGGTGCGTAGATGTCGACACTGGGAAGACAAAGGTGGTCGGGTGTGCCACTAGCCACACCACCTCTGTGTGATGTGTTGGTCTTCATAGTGTTGCTCATTAACAGCACCTGCCCCCAACAGTTTGTTCGTCCCTATCTTATTTTATATTTGAAGAGCGCCTTAGCTCAAGGCACGTTACACGGTTTAAAAAGCACTCACAAAAACAAAGTGATCTAGATGCCAGAGGTGTGCAAGGGTCGAGGAATGAGTGACCATAACATAGGGCATTATGGGGTCGCAAAATGGCAGGAGAGGGGGGAGGAAAAGAAGAATGGGCAATGGAGAAGAGGTGGACTTTGAGAGAGGATCAGAAGGAGGCTAAGGAGACGGGGCCCTCTTAACATCCAGGTGGAGGGGGTGCAAGGAGAGAGAAGGATCGAAAAGGAAATGCCGGCACAAGGATGAGCGACGGAGAGAGAGAGAGACGAGCGACTACCGGTGCCGGGCGGGCCCTGAATGATGGCGAGCTCCCGGCTGAGCGCCAGCCTCAGAGCCTCCGCCTGCGACTCGTCGAGCCGGAGGTCGTCGGCGCTGGGCCACTGCCGGGCGTCCACCACGTCCACCATCGGGCGCGGCTCGAGCAGGTGCAGGTACGAGTCGTCCGGCAGCTCCGTGTGCAGCGCGGGGCTGAAGTCGTACTTTGGTCTGCGGATCGCGGGAACCGCCGTTAATCAAAGCCATCGCCAACGGGACTTCGCACGTTCCCGCTGTCGTGGTGTAATGGCGAGCGCAATGGGCTCGGCAAATGTGTGAACATCGCCATTCGCTCGTGCACTGTGTGGCGGCCGGACCCCAACATCCCAGCATGCCCCACGTGTCAACCCAGTGTCATGGTATTCATCTAATTTCTTATTTTTATTTTGAAATGTGTAATGCCCACAGTTTCCGTTCCCGTTCAAAGATGGAATGACTCAGAGGCAAGGGGAAGCACAGGCAGCCAGAACCGAAAACAAAATTGCCAAAGTTCTGTGGTCCTATATTTGGGAGTGTTGCCAACACCAATAATGAATGTTTTATACATCGCACATACGGGCGCGTATCGGACAATCAATGGTGTAATGGTTTCGACGCTGGAATTGCAATCCAGAGGTCACGAGTTTGATTTCCTGGAGTGCCAATTAAAATAATGCGGCAACCTTCTAAAAATCCCCCGCACCTCTGTCCATCCAGAGATAAAGATGGGTGTACGTCGCAGCCTGTTGGCAGGTCACATGCGGTGGGCTAATGTGCGGATACGCATACATCTTCCAAGATTCTGGCCATCATGGAAGAATAGGCCAAATACCCTATCGAGAGGGGCTCTCTTATGCTCCCGTTAGTGAAGGCCCTTCTGCCAGCAATGGCATGAGAAAATAGTTGCAGGGCTGCACCTTTACCTTTACGATCCCTATGCAGCAGCAGCAGCAGCAGCAGCGGCGGCAGCGAAGTATTGAGGGTTTGGCGAAGTGTGGCCAGTCCAGGCATGCACCTGAGCACGATGTGAGATTGGCTAACGGTGGTGTGTGAGAGTCGGCGGTGAGGTTACTGTGCAACAGCTTGCATGACTTTTTAGTCTGTGGGCTGTCTGGTGATGATTTAAGCGGTTTGTTTATTGTTTCTGGGTGTTTGGCCCCTGTCTATAACATCAGGACAGCCAGTGGCATTCGATCAACAGACTACGAATATTCTTGGGTCTTTCGGTAAAGTCACGTAGATTGGTTAAAAAAAAAAAAAATAACAGAAAACTACGACGCTTCGATCGCAACGCAAGCGGTCGTCTTCAAGATTTAACAGACGACAACTTTTGATGAGACTCGTGAAGCTGAAACTGATGAAGCCAACCGGGCGACATGAATCTGACATCAGGTCACATTGGCCAATTGGTTCGATGTCATTTCCTTGAACCCTATTTTTTAATAAATCATAGTTGCTGAGCTCAATTACATACAGCAGTTAGCAGCAGAAAGCATGAGCATTAATGTCATTTAAATATACATTTATAACCTTTTGTTAAGTCACTGCTGAATAAGGCCTCTTCCATACCGTGTTGTTTGTGGTGGGCGTTTGACCATACTCCACCATGCTCGTAAGTGCAGGCCGGTGAACCGGCTCGGATATTGCTCGCCGCTGACGTTAGCCATGGTCAAACTCAGGTCACTGAGAACATGCAATTTGCACTGACCGCCGCATGACCCCTCCACCCCAGTGGTTGTATTGGAGGTAAAAATGTATTTCTTTAATTGAGTAACTTGGGGGGAAAAAGAATGACAGGAGGGAGCCCCAATGTCGACCAGTGCGAGAGAATAAATACGTTGCGTGCTTTACATTGGCGCAGCTATCAAGGTCGAGGTGTAAAGTTCACGACGACAACGACTCTGCTAGCGGCCATGAAGGAGCGACAAGAAGGCGTCTGAACGCTGCTGAGAAACTGGCGAGGATCAACCGGCGGGTGTCGAGGAATCTTCCACACCGTGGCCGCGTGCAAAGGCCTCGCCCTCACCTGGGCAGAGTGGCCAGGTAGTCGGGCGGCTCCACGTCCTTCTGGCACTCGACGATGTAGCGTCGGAACGGGAAGTCGACCTCCTCGGCCTCCTGCAGGCCCTCCAGCACGTGGCGGTACGCCTCGAAGTACGCCGTCGTCTCCACCATGAGGAAGACGTCCGACGGCTTGACGTCGGGCAGCTCCCGCCGGCTCTCCTTGCTGAAGCAGAGGCTCACGAGGCCCTGGCGGAGGTCCTCGCAGCCGCGGTTGGCCACCGACGCGAACAGCATGCTGTCGAAGTTGTCGCGCGAGAGGCACACGAGCGAGCCGAACAGCAGCCTCTTGGAGTTGTCCCAGCGCACGGAGCGCAGCGGGCGCACGTCGAAGCTCACGTTGTGGATGATGCCCACCGAGGAGCAGGACGGCGACACGAGCCGCACGTCGTGGTACACGCGGATGTCGTCGTAGCGACGCCGCCGCTGCTGCTGCTGCTGCTCGCGCCCCGCGACGCTCAGCAGCTCCGCGATGCCCTCGCGCAGGGGCCTCAGGAAGTCCTCGCGCAGCAGCCGGAACTGCGTGTCGAGGTACGTGGCCACGTCCGGGTAGCCGCCGCGGACCACGTTGGCGCGGATGAACGGCTCGGCCTTCTCGTGAATGTCGGCGTACGTCGGGTAGATGGACAGCGTGTGGAAGTCCTCCGGCGGGCGCGACGACGGGTCGCCCCTGAGCGCCGCGGCATCCGACCGGAGGTTGCCCTCGCGCTTCTTGTTGAGCAGGAAGTCCGTGAGCTTCTTCAGCTCCTCGTAGGCCTTCTCGGCTTTGGCGTCGAGGGCGACGCCGCAGAGCTTCAGGTAGTTGACGCTGCCCTCCACGGCGCTCAGCAGCAGGGACACGTCCGCGATCGCGCTCGCCGGGAACGTGCCGATGATGGTGGAGAGGAGCACCAGGATGTCCGCGATCTGCGCCGAGAGCTTGCCCAGCTTCTCCGGAGCGTTCTCGAGCTTCATTTGCACCACGAAGAACGGCAGCACCCTGCGGAAGAAGGGCGACTCTTTGACGGTGGACAGCATGTGCTGCAGGCTCTTGCGGTTGCCCTGGCAGGCGCATGCCTTGGCCAGCACCTGCACGAGCAGCACCAGCACGTCCCTCTGCATCTCCATCTTCTGGAGGAGCGGACGCAGCCCGCAGATCGGAGACGCCAGGCGCATCACGATCTCCGACGGCTCCTTCTCCAGGAGGTCCCACAGGGCCCGCGTGCCCATCGCCCGCTCCTGGAAAGTCCTGGGCCCCCTGTCGTTGATGTCGCGTGGGGACCCCCCCCACGTTCTCCCGCCGCCGCCACCGCCACCGCCGCCGCCGCCGCCGCCGCCGCCATCGCCGTCATCCTGCCACCTGGGGCCTCTCTGTGGGGCCTTCCCGGATGTCCCTCTGCCGAGGGCCTCGAGCGACAGATCCCTGTCTTCCCGGCTGCCGCTGCCGCTGCTGCCGCTGTTATAGCGACCTGGCCCGTCCCCGCGCCGCCTCCGGGTGTGGTCGGGGCACGTGTTGTTGCGGGAGAGGCACGGCCACTCGTCGGTGGTCGCGAGCGTCCCGGTCTTCGCGCTCTCCCCGGGCCACCATCTCCTCTGTGCCGGCGGCTGCATTACGAAGGGCTTCTCCGGGCACCCGCGCTCCAGCCCCACGTTCGTTTGGTCCTCTCCCCACAGGGAGCACTGGGAGGGCCACGCGGACGACTTATCTGGGAAACGTAAAGAGGGATAAGAAAACAGAAGCACGGCAACTGTGCTATGGTCTCCTCTGGCATTTTTTTTTACATACGCAGCTGGCTCTGACATTACTGTTCTGTGGTTTTTTTTCTTTCCCATATTGACATAAAACAGTACTTGCTGATGTAAAAATAGAGGAATGGGAAGGATAAATCCTTAAAAAAGATCAGCTTAGCAATCAGTCAGAGCTGCCTCCTCCTCTCTCCCTCCTCCTGCTCATCGTTTGCAATGACTCCCTACATCTGCCATTGCCATCGGGGCCCCTCCAGGGCCACCTGTCTGGGTTTTCCCATGATCGACCTCATGTTGAGATAGTCGCTGTCCTGGGAAATCTGTAATGTCTTCCTGGGACATTACGTTTTTTGTCTTTTCCCCCGCACCTCCGATCAGTACGGTTGGCTACGTACGGTGCGAAAGAAGTTCAACATACGTACACACACTAACAGTCACCTGTTTTTGTCGGTTTTGAAATAATACACTGCTCAAGACAACACATTTACACGTAGTTCTCATCCCCTCCTCTGGTATCGTTATCAATTCTTCTCCCCGCGATGTCACATTTTTTGTTTGTTTGTACCTCTAGAGGCGGCCACCCTTGCCCTCCGTGGTGTACGTACCGCTCGCGTCGGATGCAATGGGGGACGACGTGGGTGGCCCCCACCCCCTGCCCCGGCCCTGCCCGCCCCTGTGGCCCCGGCCGCCCCCTCGAGCCCGGCCACCACCCCTCCAGGGCCGGGTCGGTCCTTGCCAGGCCATCTTGGGCCCTCTGGGCCCTGCAAGTCAGAGAGAGAGACATAAACAAACATTGTTTAAATGCATAACACTTCACAAGCACAGAGCAAAGCTATGTATAGGAGACTGCCCCAATAAAAAAAAAGCCACGTGACATTATATGGTAGGCATGTTTTTGTAGAGAAAGTGGATTTATCCCTGGGAATTTACTGGGAATTCAGCTATCGCGCAGCATTTGCGTGGTTAGTTTTTTTTTTCTCTTGTACTTTTCCTCTCCTTCGCATGAGGGAAGGTGTTTATAATCCGCTCACACCACCCAGGCTCCGGTGTTTGTGATCGGGGGTGGTTATGCAACACCGTGGTGTGTTTCCAATATTGCTGATTGTATGTGGATTGTGAATGCTGACAATTTGGCCACGATTGGTAATGGTGCTTTCTTTTAATTTGCCAGTCCATAATAACATGTGAAGGAGTTCAATTCAGAAAAACCGGCACTGCAAACACCCCCTATAAAAATGGTACCTTCCAGTACTCCGCCACTCAACCACAGCAGCCACAATCACGGGCTGATCATCATGGAAAATGCCACCGATTGTTGGAGTGTTTTGGGAAATTACTTAAATTGGGGAAGGGGTCATTCCATTTCAACTGGACGAGAGGACGGTCCACACCTCATAAATTCTGATTGTCATTTTTTTTCAAGAACATCTGAGATACGTTCTTGTGAAATTTTAACACAAAACCAAAATGACAGTTCCTCGCGAAACATTTTGGGCCAGATATGGCCCTTGACAAATGTGAACCTTTGATCTGGATAAACACCACTTGAGATTAAATTTGCAATTTTTAAAATTGAAAATTTTAAGCCAGAGACTTGAAAATGTGCATACTGACTAATTTTTCGATTTAAAGCTTTAGTGACTGCAAGGATTCATCTTCTTGGTTCTTTCGGTAAAGTCACGTAGAATGGAAATAATAAAATAATAAAAATTAAAATAAAACATAATAAAATAATTCTCAGAATTCTTTTATGTAAAATTTTTATTATTTTATTATTTCCATTCTACGTGACTTTACCGAAAGAACCAAGAAGATACTAATTGTATCATAAAACAAATCTGTCATGTTTATAAATTATATTACTGTACACATTTATAAGAAAATTATTATTCAATGTTGCCAAATTGCTGTATATTGTTTGCAATTTGAAAAGCATAATAAAAGTTTAACTTTTTCCCATGTTAAATAGATTTCTAAAAATATGTTGTCTTACAGCTACCTCATAATTTCCAAAATAAATGCGCTAAAAATGTACCACAGGGAGAGAACGGAAATGCACCTACTATACCTGAACGATTTCACATATTTCCGGACTTATCTTTTATACATGAATTACTGTCAAATCTCAAAAAATGTGTTCCTCAATTACACCGTAATATTTCAGAATATCTTGATTATAAAGCACTTAAATTGTGATGTTAAAACTGCTACTTTCGTCGCCATTTGTATTTTGGAGGTTGCAGGTCAACTTTTAAGGGCCACATCTCAGGAAATGTAACATCGCAGGACCACGAGGGATGGATGACCGGTGGGTTGGAGAGGCCTTCGTCCAGCAGTGGATTGACCATGGCTCATGAACATTTCAGCCAAACATTTCCTTCAGGGACAATTTTGGTTTCATTCATATTTCCTCTGCATCTCTGGAATCGTTTTTTCAAGAACATCTCAGATGCTTAAGTTGTGGGACTTCTTTAGCACTTGGCCAGTTGACACAGAATGACCAATCGTAGTTTTTCAGATTGCTCTGTCCTCCTAAAATTACCCAATATTAACCCATTAACACCTGGTTGGTCCGTCTGAATACCACACGTAAGGTGGGGTGTGCTGCATTTCAATCAAACCATTCCAAAAGCACAATGTGACCAGTGTTGCCGGCTGCCATTTTGCCACGCGTGTGTTTTTATTTTCCAACACCCACCCCTGCAGGCGTACTGGGGGTGGGGGGGGGGTGGTCACCACGATAAGCAACCCAGACCAATGACGCAAGTTCAATCCCAGCCCCAAGCCAACATTTCCAACAATTTCATTTCCCTCCTCCCACTCGTGTGGACAAGGAAGCAGGTGCCTATGACCTCGAAGCAGTTTTTCCTCAAAACAAGTGGCCATGTGTGTTCCATTTGCCACTAATGTGTTGTGAGTGCTCATTGTGACGTTTTTAAAAATTATTTTGCCGTGCAGGCCGTCTGCCTTGTACGTAAGTTGACGAATGGCGACTTCCATCCCCGGAAGGAGTGCAGCACCAGTTTTTTTACGTCTAGGAGAGCACCATTTATTATTGTGTCATGTTCTTCGCTTGCAACAGCCATTGGCAGTGTGTCAGGAAAACAGAATGTTCTGATAACACAAAATGATTTCGTCATCTGGTCAAGACGACAGCCTCACTCCCACCCCCAGTCTTCACAGCCATGGGTGGGCAGGATCTTCCCCAATTTTTTGTGTGAAACACCGAGTGGCGATGGAGGGGGAATACAAACATCCGTCAACTCGGTGTGGAAGAAAAAAAAGATCGTGAATTAACACGGAAACCACCTTTAAAACCTGTGTATTTCAGTTTGTATTGAAACACAGAATTTTTGCCGGGATGCACAAGAGCTAGAGGCTTTTCAATCTGTAGACGAAATCATACTAAAGTCTGGCCAGACGGGCTTTAGAATAATTACATACGTTTAGAAAACCCTGATGATCTTTGCATCATGTCCTGTATGCACCGTTGTATGATATTAACTCTCTACGCTGGAGAATCTTGGGTTGTTAGGGATTGGATGCCTCATGGTGCCCACGTGATGTATATGCTCATGCTGTGAATGGTACAAACATCCCATCTGTCTGCTACACTAGGTGGTGGTGTCTAGTAACTTGTGTGTAACGGTTAGCGCACTGCGCTGGCCGGCGACCCGAGTTCTATTCCCCGCTCACGGCCAATACCAGTAATGATTATATGAACCAGTCTTGGGCCTCCCTAGGGTCAACTCGGCATTGAATGAGTACCTATTGCGATTTGTAAACATAGCCACGAGGGAGATAACGGCAGTCGGGCGCGGTGTTAACCAACCACTTCCTCGTGTGCCATGCCGGCCTTCATAAGTGCTCGCTAACAGCACTTTCCCTGACAGTCTGTTATGTCTATATGGGGTATCTTTGGCCGTGGTTTTGTTGTGTGTTATCCAGCTAATTGTGTGTGGGGGGGGGGGAAGGGTTTTCCACGATCGCACAATGTATTTTGTTTGCTTGACCCAAAAGGTCAAATGGGGGACATGTTCCCTTGAACTGGTAATCCTGCACATGTGATACCAAACACAAGAGCCTCACAGCATTGGGTGAAAGATGTCTGAATTCATTGGCTTGAGATGCCTGAGATGAGCTGCAGGGTAAAATTTGAAGGGGCCATGAGCATTGAGAGCACGACTGTGGATGAGGAACAAAGACGCAGCTTCGAATTGCTGTGTTCATCCGACTCGCACGTCATAATTGTAGGCGTATTTTATTCAAAGCTCCTGTTATGGCGTAAGGTTAGCACACCGGACAGGCAATCCGGTTCAGATGGACAAGTTTCCTGAATCTCTCCGCCTCTGTCCGTCCAGCAGTTTACGTCGGAAACCAGTCAGTCGATCGGCAGGTAACACGTAGCGGCGTAAAGTGTGGTTCACTCCAACCTCTTCTCAGACATCCAGCCAGCGTGAAGGACTAGCCAAAAACACTCTCTTCTTGGTTCTTTCAGTAAAGTCACGTAGAAGGGAAATAATAAAATAATAAAAATAAAACATAATAAAATACAATTCTCACGACGTTTCGGCCACAATGCAAGCAGCCGTCCTCAGGTGAAGAACAGGTCTGTCGGAAAGACAGCATCTGAATGAACACCACCAAGCTTGGTAGCGTATATTTAAGCTGGGTTAGGGGAAAAAAACACTCTCTCGGGGGGTTTATCTAGAGCTCCCATCAATGTCCTAAGGAACTGCGGGGCTGCGCCTATAGCTTTACCTTCATGATAAGTTGAAGCTTCCTTATGTTGATAGCCATGGGAGAGTGTGGCACTCTC
This sequence comes from Entosphenus tridentatus, assembly GCA_014621495.2. NCBI lineage: Eukaryota > Metazoa > Chordata > Hyperoartia > Petromyzontiformes > Petromyzontidae > Entosphenus > Entosphenus tridentatus. The sequence continues at coordinate 3,502,277 of CM025663.2, forward strand.
ACGGGGGTGACACATTGCCAGGGTGACGCAAATGATTTTGACCACCGAACCTCTGACTACTGCACCACATATCTCTTGACACCCAATTCCGTACCCTACGTTTGTCCAGAGGCCACTCTCAAAATCCCTGGGTCGTCGCGGGCATGCAGGAGGAGGTTGCGAGAGATGAGGAACTGGGAATTGAGTCTGTGCCGCGGTACATTGTGGAGTGAAATTCAAACCAGGATGTGCGTGAGAGAGTCGGCTACGGATTTTAAATTAATTATTTTATCGAAAAACTCTCTTCTGAGATCACTTTGAGTGATGTTTGACGCCCTTTACTTTGGTACCATTTGTTTAATCAGCCATGCAAATGTACTACTTGCAAAGGAGTTTTAAACCAAAAAGTAAATGTATCCGTAGTTTTTTTCTGATTTAATATTTTATTTCCTACCTGCAGAAAATATCGAATGCACCTTTTATCGACTTGCTGCGACACGAACTCAAGCCCAATTTATATATATATATCTTTATTATTGAAAACTTTAACAAACTGGTTCGCCCAGCTTGTACTCTTTGGTATATTTCCATGATTTTAACAAGTGGGGTTGTGCCTTTGACCCAGGAAGTATTTTGACAAACCGGTTTTTCATTTAAAAAGTGAAAAAAAAGCCATTTTTCACAATGCATAGATGGGTGGGTGTGATGGCACACACACGTGTATAAAAAAAATAACCCTGTATTTGACCGAGTGTACATGACTAGTGGACCGTGATAGTGTAGTTGTGTCAAGCTTTTAAGGACACAATTATTCATGTATAGGCTTGTGTATGATAGATGCTTGCTAACAGCACTTGTCCCTACCAAAAATAGTAGGTTTACGTCGAAATGAATGGGCTTTTCACTTTGTCTGCATTTCGTGTGTGTGTGTAGATCAGCAGCAGCACATGCTGTGACAACTTCAAAGAGGATTGCTGAACAAGTCATCAAAGGTGGGAGGGTGGGAAAACAAATCTTAACACCACACTGAAACTACTGCGGCATGGTATGTGGTTGCACGAAATAAAAATAACCCATAACGTAAATCAGCTGGCGCATTGTCACACCACTGCTGGATGCTGTGTCACTCAAGGGGGTTGTGTGACCATATCACGCAAGTTGGTGGAGTGGGGCCACTCAGGACCCCTTTAGATTGCCATGCACCACTGATGTTAGCTGTGGCCGGGAGTCACACTCGGGTAAGTCAGGTTCATGAGCGCGGTGTTAAAACTAATGCGCCGTCAGACCGCTATAGCCGCAGATGTGTAGGTATTATAGATGGCACACAGAGAGGAGAGAATTGATAGTACGATATGCTTACAAGGGATATGCGGTGGGCATTGTGGCAAAATCTACTTTTCTCCTGTACTTCTACTCTCCCGTGTCGAAGCTCCGCGCCTCCACCAACCCGCACTAACCAGCGTGGTGAAGTATGGTCAGATAACCGCCACGCACGACCTGCACAACCTGCGCGACATGGGGATGCCCTCGTCTAGCAGCGGACGGACAAAGAGCAGCTGTCCGGGTGACATCCTGACAGGACTGCCACGCGCATCTGCAATCGGTGAAAGGGGCCTTGCACGTTGGCAGATGTGAATTTTTGCGTACGTAAGGCCAGCCCAGAGCGCAGTGCAGAATGGATGGACTCAGGTGGCTTTGATTATAATGATTCGGCATTGCCAGAGCACCACGTTCCAAGATTCAACGCCGTGTACACATTCAACAGTCGGCGTGTTGAATGTGTGCACAGGCGACGAGGTGCGCTGCAATACATAAAGGATGGTGTTCTTGAAAAAAATGTTTTGCGTAATTTAACACTCCGATTATATTATTTAACTCTGCATGCGAAGAGCTGCACGTGACTCGCAGGCGCAGAGGATGACAGCATTCTGTGGCTTACGTAAGACTTAAGAAGAAATACGGATTGAAGATGGTGGGTTTTTTTCTCTCTCTCGCAAGCTTTGTCCCCCCCCGCTCACCGCCGTCTTCTCAATTTAGAGTAATGTCATGTTCGGAATACAAAAATGTACTACTGCCGTACTGCATTTCGAGGCAGCCATTTATTCAATGATCCTACACAGTTCAACACAGACGACATATCATTTAAATCACGTGACGATGTGCATTAAGTACAATTTACATTGTGCCTGAAAATGGGGGTGGTCAAAGTTTTTTGAGAAATTATTTAGTTTTACAATACGGCGCATTAACTCATTATCGTCGTCTGTGTTGCGATACGTATCATGTAGGGTATGACATTTGGGTCGTTCGATTTATCCTTCCAGGTCGCATGTCTCTCATTCGCATTTTTTGTATTGTTTGGTTGGCTGTCATGCATATTGCACATGCCTCGCTTAGATTCTTGCATTCCATCTTGTTAAATAAAATACGCGAACCAAGTAAGGTGCATGCGTCCATCTCACTTGCTTCATGTAACCAGATTATAGCCACATTTAAATGGTCTGCCTGTTGTGATGGAGACCTACTTTGACTGTGACATGCAGGACAATAATTTAATAATAAATTCATCAGAATTTATTATTCATACCGTGCCTCCCATGCAGTGCCTTACAATGTGAAATGCCCAGCTCTTTTGGAAGTCCACTGCTGGATGAGGTTCCTCCCCCATGCCGTGCGGATCACCGGGGTGTTATTTGACTGCAGGTCACCATGCTGGACAGTGCAGATTGGTGTCGGTGTGTGCATGGATGTTAATTGACCACACTTCACGATGGTCAGTGTCGGTTGGTGAAGGCGGAGAAGCATAGACGTTTTAGCAGAGTATAGTGCAACAGTGGATGTTGCTGCGTTGGCCCTCCGTTGCCAAACGTTTAGCCCTGCAGTAGCCGACAACACCTGATTTAGCATGGCAGTCGCCCATCCGAGAACTGTTCAGGCTCAACCTGCTTAGCTTCCCGAGATCTGTTCAGATCGGGTGCATTCTGGGTGATTTTATCAGAGGCTTAAAATTACAATAATATGTGACATTCCGTCTCACGATGCCCAACTCGTACAAATGATGAAAATGAATAATTAAATGCATGGCAGCTCCAGCAAGGGGGAGAGTAAAATATTTTTGCAATGAAATCCCACGTCTAATTTTGTCATAAATAATTCACACAATGTCACAACATTTGACGCCACTCCCCGCCGATAAACGCGTATAACTCCGTTTCATTCTCTCACCATTCGCCACATATAGAGCACATACCATTTTAAATTCTCAACCACATACACACACGCACACCATGGCGCTCTCACCAGCCCGTGTTAGGAACGGGGGGGGGGGAATGCAGTGGTTACGTAATGATGTTCACACAGGCACACGCGCACACTATGCAGGACCAACACAAATTGGATGTTTTGCTGCTGGGTCATTATCAGCTTGGGGTCATTGGATGTAGAAAAAAAAATCCAGCCACATTTTCCCCCGGCTGTATTTGGTGGTAGATATTGCGATATATGTCTTATTATAACCGCCCCATATACATGAACACATGTATATGTGTATCTTAATATGAATAAATATCTACCTACACTCAGTCAAACGTACTGTTACTGTTAATGTCATGAATATAAGCTCTGTACCAAAAATGCTGTTGTGGTGGTGTTAGTGGTTAGGGCATTGTGCTGTGAACCTGACAATCCGAGTTCAATTCCCAGCCACGGTTAACATCAGTGGCTAGCGATATCTCAACTGTGTTGGATCATCCCCGAAACCCATGCTGATCATCATGATGAAGTATGTTAAAAAAGACACCCATGACTGACACGGCATGGGGAGGCCTCAATCCAGAAGTGGATTGACTGGCTAAATAGCTATTTCAGCAGATGGCATGTGTCACAGATGACAACTGTGTTACTGATGAGCATTGTGTGAATGCCTACGGCTCTGTGATGATTGCTAAGAACGGGAATCTGGCCCAAGACTGTTGTGCAGCTCGAATGTCAATGAGAAATATTGACCTTGAAGGCATGTTGGCCAATAGGTCGGTTAGTATTTTCAGCATGTGCATTTCCTTTTCGTGATAAATATAACTTGAATTGTTTCTGCCTCAGCAGTGCTACAGTTCAAGTTAAACCCCCACAGGACTACAGTGTACACAGGAAGAAGTATTTTGGACTTAAGGGTTAGGGCTCTTAAATTTTGTTGGTAAATGTGGAGCTCTGCAATTGTTCGCTCATGCCTCTGCTAGCAGAAGGGTCATCCACGAGTAACTTTACAGAGCTGCCCCCCCCCCCCTCCACAGAGTACCTTGGTCAACCTGTCATCTTGGAATGGGTAGAATAACCGATACTCTGCCCCACCACACACGACTGACTTGCCAATCACATGACTGCGGTGTGCCCATGTTGTACTCGTGGGTGGACAGAGGTGGGCAGGATTTAAATAACTTCAATTCGTGCCATCGTTCCAAATACCGTGTCGTGAGATGGGGTTGAACCGGTGACTTCTGGAACGCTAGTCCAGTGTGCTGACCATGACACCACGGTAGGAATTCCCTTAACTCGTCTTGGTAGGGGGTTACGAAAGCAAACACATGCACACACATCCTGTTGGTTTGTGTGGGCACATATGAAGCTGACGTCGGCGGAAAGTGTGTGAACCTCTTCTGTTCTGTACATGCTTATGAAAGTTACAACGCCTACAATCGTGGCCTGGGAGCAATGAGACAACCAAACTAACACTTCATAATTGACTCCGATACATGTTAATGTACATATACTACGCATGCGAGGTGCGAATATGTGTAGGGTTGCATTAGGAGTGTGGTAGACGATATGGTACAGAATAATGTAAAAATCGAGCTTTTGGGCAACTTCCGCATGTGTGTCTTATCTGCGAGTCCGTGTTTTTGTTTGGGTGTGGACTATGGGTGACGGGAGCCATAGTGTGTGTGTGTCAGTGTGAATGTGTGGCTAGTCAGTGTATGTGTGCATGCTTCCTGTGGTCAGTGGTTGTAATGTGACTGCCTGCGCATCTGTGAGTTTTAGACTATTAGTGTGTTTGTGTGTGGGTAACATCGTTCTTTGTCTTGTTGTGCATTCTCCTTGTCGCAAGTGGTTGTATGTGACTGTGTGTATTCGGCTATTGTTGTGCGTGTGTGTGTCAGTGTGCATGGATTATGGGGAGCGGTGGTGTAACGGTTAGCGCGCTGCGCTACGAACCTGGCGACCCGGGTTCGATTCCCGCTCACGGCCAACACCAGTGACGATTATCTGAAACGGTCCTAGGCCTCCCCTAGGTCGACTCAGCCTCAAATGAGTACCTGGTTCGGTGTGTAAACATCGTCACTGGGGAGACAAATGCGGCCGGGCATGGTGTTGGCCACCCACCCCCTTGTGTGCCGTGTCGACCTTCATAGGAGCTCACTAACAGCACTTTCCCCAACAGTCTGTTAAAACTATACGGGGGGGGGGTCTTTGCCTTTTTTGGGGGGGATTTTGGGTTCCGTGAATGTGCCCATTTGTGGCCAGCATTCGTCAATGAGCCCAGACCAGATGTTTCACTTGTCAGTACAACACAAGGTGGCACAACTTTTTAGCGGTTCCACTTTCCGAACGTGACCAGCAACATTGAATCGTGATAACCACTTGGAATTAGTGGGGCTATCGGGACATTAACTCGAGTTAGCCGTATCGATCAATGGGTACGATTAAAGTGTTGCTTTCTTAGGTGGTACCAGTTCCTGCTATAGCCCATGGAATCTACAGTATAATGTGTGTATGTCACTACGTGCTTGCTTCCCCCTAGGTTATGTGCTAAGCGTCTGCATTTCTGAGTATGGATGTGTGTGTGTGTAATGTGTGTGATTGTGCTTTTGTGCGTGTGCACGCACACATTCATACGTGCTCACTATCAGCGCTTGCCCATGACAGTCTGTAAGACAATACAGAGCTTCTTTGTACAAAGTGTGTAGTCTGTGGCCAGCATGTTATATGTGGCTGTCTGTGTGTATTAGGAAGTGCGTGTG
>CM025663.2:3508279-3519159 GCA_014621495.2 Entosphenus tridentatus
TCTGTGTGTATTAGGAAGTGCGTGTGTGATACATAGTGTGTGTGTGTAGTCTGTGGCAGCATGTTATATGTGGCTGTCTGTGTGTATTAGGAAGTGTGTGTGTGATACATAGTGTGTGTGTGTCTGTGGATATGTTTCTGAGTGTGAGGACTATGGGTGACATGCATCCTAGAGGGTATCCTGTGTGTGCCAGTATGATGACTGTTTCCTCATGCATATCTGTGTTAAACGTGTGGTGTGTGTGTGTAGCACACAGGGGGAGCGGTGGTGCAGCGGTTAACGCGCTAAGCTACACACCCGGCCACCCGGGTTCGACTCCCGCTCACGGCCAACATCAGTGGCGAATATCTGAACCGGTCCTGGGCCTCCCCTAGATCGACTCAGCATCAAATGTTCGATAACAATATTTGCCACGACACTGTTACAGGCTATATACAGGATCTCTTTGTGTGTGTGGAGTCCGTGGCTTTGTGACTACATCTGTGTCTCTCTGTGTGTATAAATGTACGTGTATATGTTACTACTGCATGGACGCGGCTGTTTCCTCTAGGCTATGATCGGTGTGTGTGTGTGTTTGGGTGTGTGTGTGTCAGTATTTGTGTGTAGACAATACACTATGAATCTACGTGGCCGTTTCCTTGTTCGTATATCTGGGTGCTGTGTGTGCACATTTACGTGTGTAAGTAGCTGCGCATAGTCTGCATTGTGTGTGGCAATGGGTCTTTGTGCTCGTGTGTGTGTATGTGTCGACGGTGAGTGGCATACATGCGAGTCGGTGTATGCGGCAGTGTTGTTGTATAGGAGAGCTGTTTTCAGTGTGTGTGTGTCCGCGTGTTTCAATGTGTCAAGGTGTTCACGTGCAGAAGTGTGTGTGTGCGTGTGTAACAATGAACTCGCCTGCTTCCTCGTGTGTGTGTGTGTTGCGTCAGTTTCTACAGCTGTAACGTCGTCATGTCACTTTACCGGTGTGTGCATGTCAGTGCGTGTGTCTGCTACTGTGCCGTTTACACAATGGCACCTATGCTTGAGCATGTTACCATGTGCATGTTTGTATGTGGACGTATGTTGTATGTGTGTGCGCGTGTGTGAAAGTTGTCAAGGGGGCCCCGTGTCCCCCCTGCAAACATGAAAAACGTTGGTCCAACCGCGTGCGAACGTTGGCTCGACGTTGGGGTTGACCCACGTATCTCCTCGCGCGTGTACAACAACAGTGCACGTGTTGGGTGAGACTGTGACGTTAAGTACGCGTCACTTCTGCGTGTCGGCAGTGTATGCTGTTGGCGTGTGTGCACGTACCGTGTCAACCACCCGTACGGGTTCACCCCGTATTCGTGTTACAGGGACATGCAGCCGTTCCAATGTGGGCAAAACAATGTGTTGTCTATTTGTTTGTGTTTCTCTTTCTTGTGATGGGATTTTGTAGGATGAACGTTGAGATTTATAAGGGGCACGGGGTGACCCAATACGGTCTGAATTGGTCTGTGATAAGGGGTTGACAGGTATGAGTATGTGTTCTTCCCCGTATGTGTGTGTATGTATGGCACGTGTTGTGTCTATTTCCGTGCTTAAGCAGCTGTGCTGTCATTGGCATTTGTGTATTGTTTGGGTCCTTGTGTACGGTATGTGTCGTCATGTTGTTGTGTATTTGTATGTTGAACTTCTTTCGCACCGTACGTAACCAACCGTGCTAACCGGAGGTGCGATTCTTGTATATGCTGCACGCGTGCGCATGTTTGGCATACATATTGCTATGCATCTGACATTGAATCCGGTACAGTATTATTCAGTGCTACACCAAGCGTAGATATTTGAAACATAGCGGTAGCATTGGCAGAGGTGCCATGCTCACCACACACCGGCACACACTCGCTTGACACACGTGCACAAACACGGACACGAATACACAACATAAACATGTGGTGGCACGTGTACGGGTTACTTGTGTCAAAACAAAGGATGTACTTACCGGACGTGAATTAATCTCGGTGTACGTTTGTCTGCAATACATGGATGGGTATACCGTGTTGTGTGTGTGTGTACCCGTGTATAATGTTGTATTGTAATGTTTGCATGCATGTGTATAGCCTGTTCTCGTAAGACGTGTCTTTGTGTGTGGTCCAAGCAGTTAAGACACTGTTAAAGGTAGTGCATGTTTAGTGGACAATTGAGGAGCGGTGGCGCAGTGGTTAGCGCGCTGTGCTACGAATCCGTTCACCCCCAGTTCGATCCCAGCTCACGGTCGACACCGCCGACGATTATCCGAACCGGTCCCGGGCTTCCCCTAGCTCGACTCAGCCTCAAATGAGTACCTAGTGGATGTGGTGTAAACATCGCCAACTTGGGGGGGTGGGGAGACAAAGGCGGCCGGGTGTGGTGCTGGCCACCATCCACCCCCAACCCACTTGCCCCAACAGCCTGTTAAGGCTGTCGAGGGGCGTAGTATTCGTGGTGTAAACAATCATCACATCGCGTGTACTACGTTCATGTGCGCTGGTGGTAAATCGACGGTGGCGCTGCGCTACAAGGAACCCGGCCCAGCCTGAGTTGGATTCCACGGCCCAAGGAGAGCGAACAGACTCAACCTCGACTTACACAGACTCAACCTCGACTTACACACACTCAGCCTCGACTTACACACACTCAGCCTCGACTTACACACACCCAGCCTCGACTTACACACACTCAGCCTCGACTTACACACACTCAGCCTCGACTTACACACACTCAGCCTCGACTTACACACACTCAGCCTCGACTTACACAAACTCAACCTCGACTTACACAAACTCAACCTCGACTTACACACACTCAGCCTCGACTTACACACACTCAGCCTCGACTTACACACACTCAGCCTCGACTTACACATACTCAGCCTAGACTCACACAGACTCAGCCTCGACTTACACACACTCAGCCTCGACTTACACTCAGCCTCGACCTACACAGACTCAGCCTCGACTTACACACACTCAACCTCGACTTACACACACTCAGCCTCGACTTACACACACTCAGCCTCGACGTAGAGACATTAGCCACGGGGAGACAAAGGCGGTGTTCGGGGTCGTGTGTCGCTGTGGGCACGGCCCTTAATAGGTGCTCGCCAACAGCACTTTCACTAGTCTCTGTAGGTCGTCATCCGTGTATGTTGTTGTTTTTGTTAACAAAAAATGTGCGTCTGTGATAACTGTGAGAGCGCAACGTCTCTGTTGATGTCTTGGTGTTTGTGTGCCTGTCCTGTGTCTTTGTGTGTGTACTGTGCTAGCTAGTACACGTCGTCTTTGTGTGTGTGTGTGTTTTACAAATATTTGTGTATGTCTTTGTACTTTATGTATGTCACAGTGTGTGTCTTTGTCAGTGTATGCTTGTCTGTGCACGTGTCTATTTCGACGTGTGTACGTATGTCTGTTTGTGTGTATGCGTCTTTGTGTGTGCCAGTGTATCTTTGTCTTTGTTGTTTGTGTGTATGCGTGCGAGTGTGTCTTTGTGTGTGCGTGTCTCTCTATGTGTCAGTATGTTTGTGTGTGTTTTTGTGTATGCGGCTGTGTGTTTGTTTGTATGTATGTATGTGTCTTTGTGTCTGCGTCTGTGTGTGTTTGTATGTATGTGTCTTTGTGTGTCAGTGTGTCTGTGTGTCTGCGTCTGTGTGTGTTTGTATGTATGTATGTGTCTTTGTGTATGCGTGTGTATCGGTGTGTATTTGTGTGTGACTGTGTCTTTGTATGTATGTGTCAGTGTGTCTTTGTGTATGCGTTTGTGCGTGTGTATGTGTGCCAGAGTATGTTTGTGTCTTTGTGTATTCGTGTGTGTGTCTTTGTGTCAGTGTATGTTTGTGTGTATGTGTCTTTGTGAATGCGTGTGTGTGTCAGTGTGTATTTGTGTGTCTTTGTGTGTGTGTGCGCGTCTCTGTACGTGTGTCAGTGTGTATGTGTCTTTGTGTGTGTGTCTTTGTACCGGTGTATGTTTGTGTTTGTGTCTTTGTGAATGCGTGTGTGTGTGTCAGTGTGTATTTGTGTGTCTTTGTGTGTGTATGTATGTATGCCAGTGTATGTTTGTGTGTGTCTTTGTGTGTGTGTGCGCGTGTCTTTGTGTGTGTCAATGTGTACGTGTGTCTTTGTGTGTGTATGTGTGTGTATGTATGTGTGCCAGTGTATGTTTATGTGTCTTTATGTGTGTGTCAGTGTGTCTCTGTACGTATGTCAGTGTATATTTGTGTGTCTGTGTGTGTGTGTATGTGTGTGTGTGTATGTGTGTGTGTGTGTCTCTGTGTGTGTACGTGTGCGTCTGTGTGTGTGTGTATGTGTGTGTTGTCAGTGTGTGTCTGTACGTGTGTGTGTGTCTGTACGTGTGTGTGTGTCTGTACGTGTGTGTGTATGTGTGTGTATGTGTGTGTGTCTGTACGTGTGTGTGTGTGTATGTCTGTGTTGTCAGTGTGTGTCTGTACGTGTGTGTGTCTGTACGTGTGTGTGTGTCTGTACGTGTGTGTGTCTCTGTGTGTGTATGTGTGTGTCTGTACGTGTGTGTGTGCCCGAGGGGGCCACTTACAGTGCTGTCAGCCCGAGCCTCCCTCCCTCCCTGCCTCCTCCTCCTGCTGCTGCTGCCTCCCGGCCTGGTTTGTTGTGGCTCCCCCCCCCCGCTCCACTCCGCGTCTCTCGCTCGCTCGCTCGCTTCCTTCTCCAAGTGGCAGTGACGACGAGAGATGAGGTGGTGTGTGGCTGTGTGTGTGTGGCTGTGTGTGTGTGTGGCTGTGTGTGTGTGTGTGGCTGTGTGTGTGTGGCTGTGTGGCTGTGTGTGTGTGTGGCTGTGTGTGTGTGTGTGGCTGTGTGTGTGGGGCTGTGTATGTGTGGGGCGGCCAGAGCAGCAGGCAGCCGAGAGGATGACAACACGAGACGACAACACCGGCGCGAGGTCGTTGGATTTGGTGATGGTCGTGGTTGGTGACGACGACGACGACGACGATGATGATGATGATGTGGGATACAACAAATAGACGAGGATGTGACGATAATGGTTCTTTCGTTCTCCTCCTCCTCCTCTTTGTGCGCCGTTAAAGGCCGGTGGTGTCTTTGCCTTGTCTGGACGTCACGGAGGCGGTGGCGAGGGCATTTAAAGCTCCCACGACGTCACGGGCTCGCAGTGGAGAGGGTGGCTGGGAGGAGCCTCCCTCCCTCCTCCTCTCCCTCCTCCCCCTCTTCCTCCTCCCCTCCTCCTCTCCCCCTCCTCTCTCTCCTCCTCCTTCTTCTCCTCTCCCTCCTCCCCTTTCTCTCCCCCCTTCTCTCTCTCCTCCTGCTTCTCCTCCCCCTCCTCCTCCCCCTCCTCCTCCTCTTCCTCTCCCTCCGCCACTCCCTCCTCCTCTCCCTCCTCCTCCTCCTCTCCCTTTCCCTCCTCCCCCTTTCCCTCCTCCCCCTCCTTCTCCTCTCCCTCCTCTCCCTCCTCCTCGTCCCCCTCTCCCTCCTCCCCCTCCTCCTCCTCTCCCTCCTCCTCCTCTTCTCCCTCCTCCTCCTTTCTTTCTCTCGCTTTCTCTCTCCCCCCCTCTCCCCTCAATTTTTTTCTCTTTCTTTTACGATCAGAGGAAACAAGATGAGGCTCGGTTTTAGTCGGCACTTTGCTTCGTTCATCTTTTTGGTTTTTTTCATTGCTTTATGTGCTACCCCCCCCCCCCTTTTTATTTACACGTTTTTATTTAACTCTGTTGTTGTTGTCGTATCCTCAAATCTTGTAACTCAATGTTAACCCACTTCCCAATGTGGTATCGACTGCAAACTTGGTATACTTACGTCTTACTGATGACAATACTATATTCTATCATTAAAAATTGTAAAAAAAAAATAGACAATATTTTTTATATCTTATGTTTCGCGTTGGTTCTAATTGTCCACGCTCAACTGATGTTGGCTGTAAATCACCACGGCCCCATACACAAAGACAAAGCTCCCCCGCATAGCCTTTGCTGAGACTGTTGGGAGGGGGGGGGCAAATGCTATTAGCAAACACCCATGGAGGTCGAAACGGCGGTGCCGAGGGTGGACAATAATCACCACGCTCCCCGGCCGCATTTGTATCTCTCGTGACGATGTTGGCACACCGCACTCGGTACTAATTTAGGGCCGAGTCGACCTAGGGGAGATGCCCAGGACCCGGCTCAGATAAACCTTCGCTGCTCGTTTGGTGGCCCAGGTTTCGCAGCGCTAACCGCTACACCACCGCTCCCCACTCAGACATACACACACATCACCTGTAAACTCTCCTGGCCCACAGTTTCACTTGTTTCCATTGTTATTCATTAACCTCTGCTCTTAGTTTTTCTTTTTAAAACGTGGTAATTTCGTCTACGTTGTGAGCGGTTGTAAAATTCTTCGTGGAAGATTATACTGGTCAACACACTTTTTCTGGCATAAGGTATTCTAACGGTTTTAAGGTAATTTTGGGGTGCTGATTCCAAATCTGGCATCAGTTTTTGTCTATCACATCAGGTTATTGCAATTTCCAATAAAAACTGCATAAGAAAAATATTAAATAAATATGGATATCTACATAAAATGATATTATAAACACACTATCCTAAAAATACAGCACCATATTTTAACACTAAAGCAGTCAATGACTCGCAACAACTTGCAATCATAAGTGACAGAGTTAATTTCGGGTAAAATCAATGAAAATGTGGTATGCCGATAGCATAAAAATGAGATGTGATAGAGCAAATCTGAGATCAGATTTGGAATCAGAACCCTGAAATTAGTCTAAAACAGCTGCAAAAGTCCAGGCCAGAAAAAATGTTGTTTTTGTTGACCAGTGAATTATACTGGGCCATCTGTGTGTGTGTGTCTCTACAGCACGGTTGTGTAACCTCTGTCCAGTCCAGCTGTGTCTTGTGTGTGTACTTCATGTGCCCTCTGCCAGTCACCTCAGTCAACCCATAGCACCGTGACCTCCTGCCAGCCAACCTTCGACAACTTCACGTGGCCTCAGAGTGCACCTAGCCTGGCGCAATTGCCCTGGCGAAGTCACCGCCACTTGGTGGCGAATTGGCGGTTCTTGTTTTCTCCGCTATAGATTCATAATCAACGTTTTTGGGTTAGATCGCATTATTTATAAATGTGTCGTAACCCTCCACCACCCGACACGGCCAATCAGCAAAAAAGTGTCACGTTGACAAAAGACAAATAGTTCACTGCTTTAGCCCACCGGTGTGTTGAAGCATGAAACCACAACAATTACAATTTTTTGAGTAGTACGACGTTTCGCTGGTAATTGCATCCAGCATCATCGGGCAATTTGCCAGAGTGGTGAGGCTCTGCTCTTGCTCCCGGTCTTAAATAGAGCAGCAGCAGAAGTGAACTATTTGTCTTTTTGTCAACGTGACACTTTTTTTGCTAATTGGCCGTGTCGGGTGGTGGAGGCTTACGACACATTTATAAATAACGCGATCTAACCCAAAAACGTTGATTATGAATAATATTGGTCGCGAAAGCATACGTGTTAAACTCCGCTATAGATGCTGTCCTGTCTGTCCGTGTCACCTGTACAAAGTTTGTCTGCCCCCTGGTCTGTGTGTGTGTGTTTCTCAAAATGCGGATGCTGCATGTGAGCCGAGAGCACGACGTCTCCTCTGTGTCTCCACGACCAGTGCAATATGTCCCCTTGTGCCTCTGTGTCCAACAAATATCTTTCCTGTGTCGAACGCAAATGTAATTCTTGTGTACGGTATATGTGTGTTTCAGCCTGAGAGCATCTTCCTGTACGTGTGAGTGAAAGTTTATATGTGCAGCTTGCTCTGTGTGACCTTACGTGCTGTGGTTTTGTAAAGCCCACACGGAATTCCATTTTTCGAGGAAAGAGAGATAGGGTCTCTCCACTGAAACAAACAAAAAATTCACATTTACAAGGAAGTTATGCAAAGTATCACGTCAAGGATCTCTCGTGCGTTAGTTATTGTTGTCGGTTTCCACACAGCTCCATTCTGATACCAGATACAGCAGACTACACCTGCAACATGCATTGTGTGTTCCACCTTCACAATATATATTCTGTTCACGTTTAGCTGTTGACACTTTGGTGGACTGCACTCCAGATGGATTTCCATAACCCAACCACAAACCCTCACCACCATCACCACCAAACCCATTTTACTCCCAAAACAGTACAGCACTTGTACACTATATTTGTCGGAACATTGAGATCTTCCTTTTCTCTTGCATATTTTTTAAAATCCAGAATATGTTAATGATAACTATTCTTTAATTTAACCTCTTATTCATCGTCATATTTAGGCTGATCACTTTCAGTAGACAGTTTTACATACACACCTCCAGAAAGCACAATTGTATTTGCATTGACGTGGTATTAAGGTCTCTGCTTAAATTGTATGTTTTAATTGTTGTGAAGTCTTGAGGCTTAGGATTGTAAATAAAATGTCACGTGTATAATAGAGCATCATGCTTTCCCACCTGATGACGGACGCTTGTGTTGCACCCGAAACGTCGTGATTGATTTTATTTTCTACCTACGTGACTTTACCGAAAGAACCAAAGAGTATGGATTCCTGCAGTCACGAAAGTTTCAAATCAAGATTGTGTATAGTAGAGGTTTTTGGGTTAGATCGCGTAAATGTATAAATGTGTCGTTAAAACCTGCCACCACCCTACACGTAAACAGAACATGGAGAGCCAAGCCACAACATTTACAAACTGAGTAAATGTTGTGGCTTGGCTTTCCAACACACCGGTGTGTTGTACTAGTATACTACACTATACACTACACTATACACTACACTACTATATACTACACTATACACTACACTATACACTACTATACACTATACTATACACTACTATACACTACACTATACACTACTATACACTACACTATACACTACTATACACTACACTATACACTACACTACTATACACTACACTACTATACACTACTATACACTACACTACTATACACTACACTACTATACACTACAATACACTACACTACTATCCACTACACTACTATACACTACACTATACACTAGTGCTGTACTAGTGACGAATTGGCACGTTCTGTTTACGTGACAACTCTTACTAGTTGGCTGTGTCGGGTGGTGGCGGGGTTCACGACACATTTATATATTTACGCGATCTAACCCCAAAAATCCTCTATTATGGATTATATTGGTCGCGAAAGCCTACATGTTCAAATGTAACGTGTACTCAGCCCTCATTGTATTTGTACAATTGGCAAAACTGAGACTATGGTCGTCTGTGTGGGTAGTGGTTTGCACACGTGTGCACTTTGCGCAGGGACACGGTGTGAATTTTTTAATGCCTGGCTTTGCTTTTTGTTTTACCTCTTTTTTCAAACTGTGCTGTTTTGAAAATAGTTTTGCTTTGACTTTTTTGGGCTACAGATAAGGAGCAGACTCCAGTTTCTTCTTCCCCATGACCTTGAGGTGACACGGTTGGGGATTTTTGTACAAAATTTTACAGACGCTTATAGAAAAGTAAAACAAATATCTATTCAGGGTTATTAGGGAAACACCCAATGTGTTCACTGCATGTTATACACCTTTAGACCCGTCATTACCTTTACAGGAATGTGTATGGAATTGAAAGCACACCGTATAGACAAGAAGACAACATCCATCCTAATAGCTGCATTTGTAAAAGTACACTGATGTCTGTCGTAAAGTTGTATGGCCGCTGACATAAAGAATAGATATTGACGTTAAAGAAAACCATACATCCTAATGCATTGATTCTAATTGTGTAAAATGAAATGCGTATAACTTATGTACTGTATCGTTACAATCAGTTTATTAATGTGTGATAGCTATCGGAACGATCGCATGTAGCTTACTGTCACCTCTTACCAGTGCCTACAAATGTGTATTGTTGATGTCTTGGTCACAATGGATGCAAGCAAGGCAGTCCAGGTTGCCTTAAGCCTGTTCCAATCATATCTCGACAATACGAGATCACTGGTTCCTCTTTCAGTACGCTGCACCAAGGTCACTTCTCCAAAGCAAATTCAGTTTGCAAAACCACTCGAAAAGAACCTGTGCAAAATAATTATCTTGTTTATGTAAACATGGCATCACTTCCATATCAGTATCGAATGTTTTTAAACCAAGTAATGATTTTGGAAATTTAGTAATCATAATCGCACAAGATGAAATGTCCACGTAACTAGAGTATGCAGCACATGTACATGTAACCCACTGCTGGATGAGGGCCATACCATGCCGTAGAGGTCATGGGGGTTATTTGACCATATTTCATCATACCGGTCAGTGTGGGTTGGTGATGGTGGGGAGCATAGACGTGGCGGGATATACAGTACAACGATGGATGCAATGCATTTTTCTGTCCTGTTCTTCGCTGACAACACAGCCGTTCAAAATTCGCAACTGCAGGTGAGCGCACGCATGGAGGTATTAATTTGTGTCCTTTCAAAGTAAATGGTTAACATTTTATAAATGAACTTGGAACTTTGTGCCTGTATAGTAACACTGTGTGTTACTCACAAGCTAAAGTTGTGCGGAGATAAAAAACACATTTTCGGTTTCAATTCCCATTTTTGAGTGAAGGTATTTCAACTGAAATCGATCCTTGAGCCGTGCACTCAAAACCCCGATAAGACGTCTGCACCAATAAAATATGTGAGGCTGTTTGCGAAGGAACTTACATTGAGACCAACATTCAGCAAATACAACCCATGGGTCAAATTGGAACTGGAAAATGCACGGTTTGGCCTGATGAAGCTGGCTGTAATCAGCAGCGAAACGGCGTACTCGAATTGTAAACGTGGGTTTACTCTCCAACACACAACAACCGGTGTGCTGGAGTCGTAACTAATTGGCAATGTTTTGTTGGCGAGACAAACCCTTG
>CM025663.2:3519559-3552032 GCA_014621495.2 Entosphenus tridentatus
GGGGGGTAGTGGTGGGTGGGGGCTGGGGGGTAGTGGTGGGTGGGGGCTAGTGGTGGGTGGGGGCTGGGGGGGTAGTGGTGGGTGGTGGTGGGGGCTGGGGGGGAGGTGTGTTCCGGGACCCGCCTATGCGCTGTATGGATTTCGAGGCCACGTGGTGTGCCCCCAACGTGAACGCGAAGAAGTGGTGGCCATGGCCGACTTGGACCTCGTCGCGACGATCGAGGACGACGACGAAGTGAAAGTCGCCTCGGAGGAGAGCGACTCTGGCGACGACGAGGTGCGTGTGACGAGGGGGGCAGGCAGACTGTGGTCCTCTCCAACCTGCGGCGGCGGGAGAGCTCGCGGCTCGGAAAGGCCCGTGGCGGATGCACGTGGTGGGGAGTTTAAACACGTGGCGGTGGTGGCGGTGGTTTGTCTAGCTGGTGTTAAACTAAAACTAAACTACTTAAAATAAAATAAAATGTACCAGTTAAAGCGCCGCTGAGCTACCGTAGATTTTTTTTTCGGCTATCGCAAATGGTAGCGCTCAACGGAGGTGGTCTTATCGTTGTGTGGGTATTTAAAGCAGCGCCAAATACTCAAAAACCCCCGTGATGTTGATTCTAAATGTGGAGGGAGAACAAAACCGGACGACCCGGAGAATAATTCACACGACCGCGGAGAGAGAGATAATACAAGCTTCAAATATACTTGCATCAGGGTCGAGCTAGAACCCACGACCTCCTGTACTACCAGGCGAGGTAGTTAACGTCTCATAGCCACTAGTGAAGCTAGTGTGTTGGTTATACTGTACGAGTTACTTGGTTTTTAATGCGGTAACATCGAGCAGTGGATAGACCACGACTGGGTTGGCGTGGGCCTACGTACGGCGCGATTGAGTGGATTTCTCCCATCGTTCTCGTGTGTATGCCGACCCTGTTGGTGAAAAAACTAACTATAACGGAGTTTCACTTTGCATAGCGCCTAAATACAACCACATATTGTGTAACCCTATCAACACACGCATACTGCACAAACAAACATACACACAAGTGCTTGGCTATTTCATGACCTACTGCTTGCTACTGCAAGGCCTCTGAAACGTGGACGCGTGTCCATATGTTTCGTGGTAAAGCTGGCAATGTTCACTTATTGAAAATGGTCAAATCTATAATGAAAATGGTCTCGTTTGAGCGGATCAGTAATACGCATCATGTTAGTCAAAAATAATGTTCAGGTAACCGACCGATAATTGATGCTGCGTTAGTTGAGGATATAGGCCAAAGTAAAGTTGGGAGTCCATCAAGAGATGATTAGTTACATCGTCGTTTGAGTGTCGGACGTAATTTGTCATCTTAAACACATTCCTGCGGAGGGAGCTGGTAGGAACGTTGGGTTGCTCGGTCAGTGGCCAGGGTCAACGGCGGCGTGGTGTATTCCGCAAATATGCCCGACTGTGAGGGCGGGCACAAGCCGGCGTGAGTAGGTTAAACGTTGAGTTTTATAAGGGCACCACGGGGTGACCAGCCCCTCTCCACCCAGCCCCATCCTTCCCACCCCCACCCAGCCCCTCCCTGCACGACGGACACAATAATCCCTTGTGGGCTGGTGTAACCAGGAGGTTCCTACCAGTATTACTCTGCGTTATATCGTCGCTACTGGCCTTACGTAGGCCTCTCCACACCACGCCGATCAAAGGGGTCCATACTTCACCACGCTGGTCATTGCCGGTTTGAGGGGTGCAGGATCGGCTTGGATATAATTATCGCTCGACAGCCGTGGCCTGGAATGTAACGAGCGCTCAAAGAACTGCACAGACGAATTCACGAATCCGTTTTGCTTCACAGCCATCTCGTGGTCAATTCGCAGCCCTGTAGGTTTCGGAGTTTCGCGAATCTCAGTGATATCCAGCAAAAAAAAATGTTCTAATTGTTCGTTTTGGGGTTTTCCTACAATCTATTTGCCCAAATTCTTATCACAGCACCTTGCTTAATTCAAGGAATGCATTAACTCAATCAACTAATTGCGCAACTTAAATTCCTCTGGCATTCTGCCCCTTTGGGGCCCGTGCTCAGCAACCGCAATGAAGCAAAATCAAAAACAAAATCGAATTCGCAGCCTCCAAAGTGACGGGATGGCGAGCATGCGCCACCTGCAGCACACATCACGTCGTTTTTGCGTGACTGCGTGAAGCACCTCCCTTGTCTTTTTTTTTGCAAGCGCGCATCGAATGCTGCAATGCTGTCTTGTCATGCCCTGTCACCTTCTTCGCCCGGCCAGGATGGGACCGTCGTGAAGAAGAAAAAGAAGAAGGCCCAGCCGGTGGTGCGTGGCCGCTGCGCCGACTTCAGCGATGACTTCGCGTTCATGGAGCGCGACGGGGAGATCGTCATTGACTGGGAGCGGGACATCTTGCTGATGGCCAAGAAGAAGGTGAGTTCTAGATTTTAAGTTTTCGTGACTGAAAGGATCCATACTCTTTGGTTGTTTCGGTTAAGTCACGTAGGTGAAAATAAAATAGAAATAGAACAACTAAATTGATTGAATAAAATAAAAATAAACATCTAAATTAAATCAATTTAGTTTTATTTTATTTTGTTTTCACCGACATGACTTTACCGAAAAGACCACAGAGTAAAGAAGGAGAGCATTGCGCACAGCCTCGGGTGTTACGTTGCGAGTGAATGTAAGCGGTAGCGATGTGCGGTGTCGTTGGCCATGCCCTTTCGCACTGCTGAGTGAATTCCTCCAAAGCCGGGTGCCATCTCTCACGGTCTTGAAGGCAACGATCCATTCAGAAACTGCACTCGAGTTAAGTTCATTCCTCCACCTCCACGCTGGTCGTATCAGGAGTTCTCTCTTTTGTTATTATTTTACGAGTCTCGACCACCAGCAGTCATCTCTTCTCGCGTTGTGTGGCCTTTGATGCTCAATCCCACAAGTCAATGTGATGTGTGATTAATCTTTGCTCTTTAATCAGTGTTCCTCATCTTGTCTCGAGGTGTGATTCCAACCAAGCATGCAATTATCAATGTTTATTTCTATACCTTTTAGCTTTGGTTTAATTTTCTTCATAAATTACCATGTTTCTGATCCTATGTTACAGCAAGAAATATACACTGTAACATTTTTCTTTAAGAAAAAACACTATACAGTTGAATAAAATAAAAATTTCTTCACATTTTTCTTGTTTTTCGATTGATGCAACGAGTCTCTTGATGTTTATTTTACGAATAATTTCAGTTGTACTGCAACAAACTCCCATTGGGAATGTTGTCAGCTTGTAGCACACCAGCTTTTGTCAGAGAATGGGCTGCTGAAAGTGATGTTACAGAACTACTTGTGATGCTTCATCAGTAGTCGTCTTTATTGTTGTGAAAATTGTTTAATCAGTTTTCCTGAATATATTGGGATTGTTTTGTGATATGCGTGTCTGTTACAGCGTCATGCAACCACGCTGGATGAGAAGATTGCGGAAGTGAGGCGCAAGAGAAAGAAAGCGGTAAGCTCATTAAATGGTATTCACAATAGCAACGAAGTCTACTCAAATGTGATGTTCTTTAATGGACTGATTGTTTTTTTTATATTTGCAATTTAAATTTGCAGTGTTATTGCAATTGATTTAACATGATAATCTTGCAATGTTATGGCAAAGGTAAATTACTGCGCTCTGTAATTGGATTTTTTTACGTTGAAGTAATTATACTGGGTGAAAAATCTTAATGTGTGATTGTCTTCAGGATACCTCAGAAAACGACGACAAAGGGAAGGAAGATGAAGATGAAGGCAAAGAGGATGGAGCAAAGGATGTGGAGAACGGAGAGAAGGAAGCAGAAAGCAGCGAAGAGGGTGACGATGAGAGTGACAATGAAGCCACGGGATCCTCATCGGACGATGACGTTCAGAAATCCGGTGGGTGTTTAAAAAAAATAAGACTCGCCGGCTTAGGATTTTTTTGTTTGTTTACATCATTGCTGAGCAGAGGGCCAAAATGTCACATGGCCAGCAACTAACAGCACGAGCAAAGTTGTAATACGTAACAGTTAGCACGTTCTTTGAGCAAGTTTATTTTGTTGAACCGCGTGAGAACTCAAGAGACCAGAATAGTCTACGTTGCAAAAGCGACCTGGGGCATTCGTACAATTGGCTGAGTATGGTGCAAAAGAAGTGCAATCTACACGGTTATAATCCCAATTGAGTAATGTGTAGATCATTTTCGAAATTGACAAATTTGGACCATGATGCCAGCAGCACACAATGGTTTACGCTTGCAAATGACATAAGGAGATCTATAATATCTACTGTGAATCAGATGACTCAAAAGTATGATTCCTGTTACTACACCCAAAGCAATAATCGGGGCGGCCGCTGACTTCTAACCGTAAACATCTGCAGCAGGTGACAAGCGTGCCACTGCTCGGCTTGTGTGCACTACCTCGCCTGGTATGCAGGAGTTGGTGGGTTTGATCCCGACCCTGATGTCTTTATATTTGGAGTTTGCAAGTTCTCCCTCTGGTCGCGCATGGATTTTTGTCTGGGTCCACCAGTTTTTGCCTCCACATTTAGAATCAACATGTGTTTAGAGTATTTTGGCGGCTGCTATAAATTTCAATTTGATAAGCCACTTCATTGAGCTATCATTTGTGGCCAGGTCGCTTCCGAAAAATATCTATATAGCCCAGTGGGCCTTTACTGGTAAAATAAAAAAATAGTTTAGATTATAAGAACTTGGGAAAAAAGATGATGGGAGTGAGTTACTGATTTCCAATGTCGGTTGGTGTTTCATATGTAGTGATTTGCGAGACTGCCCAAGCAGCTTGGCTGTTAGGTGGCTGGGAGAGGCTCATTCGTGAATACTGTGATGAGAAAAACCGATGTTGAAATCCCTTAATTGCTCTCGTGTTTACTCTTTTAGACGTTTTAAAGGAAAAGGTGAAAAAGAAAAAGAAGCTTAAAGGCGTAAGTACATCCATAGCGCGTTGTGCGTGCATTGCACTTAATTACAGCGTATATAATGTGATCACACACTACAGGTAACTCGGTTATTCTTTGGTGGATTATCTACATTGTGGATAAACTATGCTCACGTTGGCAAGTAAACAAGTTAAGAAACAGAAACAATGACAAATTCTACATCTTAAGGAAAACACTAAATTCGTTTTCATATCCTAATTTACATGTGTTTAGCATTAATCGTGTTTTATCTGGGGCACCCATCCCACTATTACCCCAGATAATTGAGTTGACTACATTTTTATTAGTATATTCTCTACAAATTATGAAAGAAAAAACTGAACGTTTTTTGAATCGGTTGTTTTACGTGACGTACGTAACAAGCAAACCTTTAACCCGAGTTCTGGATCTCTTCAGGTCAGCGTGACAGCCATAATGACGCAAACTTACATAAACGCACACTGAGTTTGTACGAATGCAATTTTATTAACCGCACACGGAACCCTTCCATTTGGTAGTTTGCCATCTGACCTAGTTTTACGTTTCAGTCTCGCACCCTCACTGTGCACAAAAGGGAATGACAGCGACGAAGAGACGCGCTCGAATGTGGTTCACGTCATGCAATCTGCGCGCTTGTGTTGAGCTGATTTATTTTCCTTGTTGCGCCCTGGGCAGGAAGAGAAGCCTTTCTTTGAAGATGCGCCTTTCGTTGACAAAAACATCACCTTCCCGGACATGAACCTCTCTCGGCCTCTTCTTAAGGTGCTTGTCACTTGCACGCGGAGCCCCCCCTGCTGCTGCATTTCAATCTCACATCCACGCGTACAATATTTGTTTTATGTCAGAGGCACCTCCACACGTTGAGCCGTGACAACACACATGGGGCTACACGCATGCTGTTTTGTCTTTGTTGCCGGTGTTTAATTAATCCTTATGGGTGTATAATTGTCAATTTCACGTGTCAAGACAAATCAAGTTCCTTGTCTAGCCATACAGACTGTTGGCGCATTGCTGCTCGCGATCACCTATTAAGGCCGGCATGTCACATGAGGGGATGGTGTGGCCAGCGCCACACTCGACCACCTTTGTCTCCCCGGTGCTGAGATTTACACACTATGCTAGTTTTTCAATGAAGGCCGAGTCGACGTGGAGAAAGCCCAGGATAAGTTGTTGTTCTGACTCGGTATTGATGCTGGACGTGTTTGGCAGTCGAACTTGGGGTCACGGGCTCTGTCGAGCAGTGTGGGAACCACTGCACCACCTCTCCCTACAAAACGCCCACGTTCACCTGCGTTTGTCTCGCACCTCTGTGCGTGCGTGCGTGTGTGTGCGTGTCGTAGGCGATATCCAGCATGGGGTTCCTGCAGCCGACCCCCATCCAGAAGTCCTGTATCCCCGTGGGGCTCCTGGGCAAAGACATCTGTGCCTGCGCTGCAACAGGCACCGGTACGCGCGGGCGAGCGGTCTCGCACCCTGGGGAAAACGAGCGTTGCGAACATTCTAATTGTTGTTTTGTTGAGCTTGTTTTTGGGATGCGTCATTGTTGTCAACAGAGGACAGTGTAGCCTGATCTACTGTTGCATTGTACTGTTCTCCGAACATCAGTGCTCCTCCATCTTCGCCAAACTGCACGGCTCATCGTGGTGAAGTACGGTCAAATAACCACCATGACCCGCATGCCGCGGGGAGGCCGTCATCGTGAAGTCAATTGACAAAGCGGCCGTTGGTCATTATTATTGTCATGAAAATAATTATTTTTAGTTTGTTGTCCTTCCCCCCCTTCCTCCTATTTAGCATGTTTGGCTACCTACCGTGCAAGAGTAGTTCAACGTATTATCGGCCTGAGATTTTTGACATGCGTATGTGTGTTTGGAACATGTCTGCATTCTCGGATACTGCTCAACAACAACAACCGCTATTCGCCACTAAGTGGCGGTGACGTCACCACCACGCTTGTGCCAGGCCATGTGCACCTTGAGGCCACGTGAAGTGTCGAACGCCCGCTTACACACCCACCCACACGCACGCACAGGTACGTGCAATAATGCCTCCGCCAATTCGCTCGCTTTCTCTCCTCCCTCCCCTGCCCAACACCGACTGCGCGTAGGCAAGACGGCGGCGTTCATGCTGCCGGTGCTGGAGCGGCTCGTGTACAAGCCGCGGCAGGCCCCCGTGACGCGAGTGCTAGTGCTGGTGCCGACCAGGGAGCTCGGCATCCAGGTGCACTCGGTCACGCGCCAGCTCTCGCAGTTCTGCAACGTGCAGACCTCGCTCGCCGTGGGTGCGTGACCTCACACGACGGGGGCCAGGAAACTCTTTCTTCCTTTCCGAGCACCGAATGTGACCTTTCAAATAACTTTGTGGTGGCCCGCGCATCATTAGCACGCGTGCTTTGGAAGTGTGTTGATGGCTATAACCATCGAACAAAGACGGTCGCTGCATCGATCGCTTTCCGATGCGCTTCTACGGCAGTCTGTAACGCTCTTCCTTTCGATATTAGGAAGCCACTGGAGCTATGCACTTTTAAATCTGGATTGAAAACTCATTTCTTTTAGAACTGATTTTTTTTCTTTAGTTTGTTGCCCTTCCCCTGCACCTCTGATTAGCAAGGTTGACTACGTACGGTGCCACAAAGGTTTAACATAATACGTTGAGAAGCGACTAAGATGATGACATTACAAGGGCTGTGGACAATGCTACTGGCTTCTACTGCCATGCTGGGAGATCGGATTGAACTGGCGACCTCTGGGTTGCAAGTGCAGTGTGCTGCTGACCATTACACCATGGCAATATACTTGGTTAAAACCTTTAGTCCAGGGGTGTGGAACATTTTCCTTGAGTGAGGGCTCGAGCAGGACTTTACAACACCTTTTGAGTGCGACACATCAACACGCGCACCTTAGCGTTTTCCAATAAG
Organism: Entosphenus tridentatus; assembly: GCA_014621495.2. NCBI lineage: Eukaryota > Metazoa > Chordata > Hyperoartia > Petromyzontiformes > Petromyzontidae > Entosphenus > Entosphenus tridentatus. The sequence continues at coordinate 3,527,409 of CM025663.2, forward strand.
GCAAAAAAATAATGTGCGTGTCGACTGAAGTGTAAGCATGAGCTTGCAGCGACCTCAGTGGCTAAACACGCTAAAAGTTGTAACGGTGTTGCCAGGTTGAATATAGCCCCGCCACCCCCCCCCCCCATGAGCGGATAAGTGTCGCTGTGATTCTTACACTGACAGAAAAATGTAATGTATGGGCAGCCTTTAGAAGTGGTAGCTGTGTGCCCGCATGCTGTGTGAAGTGAAGTCCTGGGAAATAAGTTTCACACCACTGCCCTAATGTGTGTGTGTGTGTGTATACCGGTACGTGCATCGTCTTCTGTGAATGAGACCGAGAAGGTGTGTGCGCATGCATCTCGTGCGTGCATGAGGCTGACTGTGCGTGGGCAGTGTAGCGGTTAGCGCACTGTGCTACGAACCTGGCGACCCAAATTCAACTCCCACTCACGGAAAACATCGGTGACGAATTATATGAACTATTCCTAGGGCGACTCGGCCTCAAATGAGTACCTTGTGCAGTGCGTAAACATCACCACTGGGGAGACAAAGGCGGCCGGGCGTGGTGCTGGCCACCCACCCCCTCATGTACCGTTCCGGCCTTCTTAGGTGCTCGCTAACGGCACTTGCCCCAGCAGTCTGTTAAGGTTATATGGGGGGACCTTTGTCTTTTTGCGTGTGTGTACGTATGGTTCTCTTGTTCGCGGTTTTCTCGTCCCCGTGACTTTGTTCTCTTTTCCCCGGCGCCGTTGGCGGTGGCAGCTGTTGTTGAGATGGCCACGTCCGACTCGTGCGCATTTGCGATCAATCCCCCCCCCCTCTGCACTGCACGCAGGCGGCCTGGACATCAAGACGCAGGAGGCGGCGCTGCGTGCAGGCCCCGATATCCTCATCGCTACGCCGGGCCGACTCATTGACCATCTGCAAAACTGCCCGTCCTTTGATCTGAGCAGCATCGAGATTCTCATCCTGGACGAGGCTGACCGGTATCGTCGCTTAAATTACACACAGTTGCAATTGGCCCCAGTTTTGCAGTGCCACGGCCTTCGCGTCGTTGGGGATTGCAGTCATGGACACCGTTTTGCGTGTCCAGCCCACACCCCGGTGTAATCGCGAGATGTCTTTTCGCCGCCTTTGCGCAGAATGCTGGACGAGTACTTCGAAGAGCAGATGAAGGAGATCATCCGGCAGTGTTCGCACCAGCGGCAGACGATGCTGTTCTCTGCGACAATGACCGACCAGGTGGGGAGCAGGTGGTGCTGCTGCTGTTGTTGCTGCAAGTAAATGGGTCTGTGTGGGGTCAGTGGTATTGCAGTGGTTTTTTTTAATGTGGGGTCTTTTCTTCCCCAAATTTGTATTCCAAGTGCTCAATCGGTGCCATGTGTTTAGATGATGAAAGTTATATTTTTTCTGAATATTCACATTGAAGCATTGTAACATTACGCCTTGTCCGAGAACAACTTTTAGAACATGGTGTCAGAAAAGTGCCTCTGAAATCCCATCTTATGCCACACCAGGTGGTGCACCATTTTTTTAATATCCTGCATTAGATTTGGGGATAATTGTAATTGTGTAATACGTAATGAATTGCAACCACATTGTAATTATAATTTACGGGCTTAAGGCTGCCTTAATTGTATTTAGAATTGCTTTGCAAAGAGTGTCAATTGCCTTGCAATCAACCTGAGAATACCGAAATATCCCAAATTAAGAAAAATGCCCAAATTTTTGCGTGCAACCGTTGGCGGCCAGTTTGAGAATTCATCGACCGGTTACAATTCACAACCCGGTTTAATCACGGAAAAAACACAAAGATCCCCGTATAGCCTTCATAGGGCTGTTGGGGCAAGTGCTGTTAGCCAACACCGAAAGCTGGCACAGCACACGAGGGGGGGTGGGTGGCCAGCACCAAGCCTGACCGCCTTTGTCTCCCTAGTGGCAATGTTTCACATCGCATTGGGTACTCATTTGAGGCTGAGTCGACCTAGGGGAGGCCCAGGACCGTTTCAGATAATCCTCACCTGTGTTGGCCGTGAGCGGGAATCCAGCTCGGGTCGCCGGGTTCGTACCGCAGCGCGCTAACCACTACACTACCGTTGTACTACTGCTGCACTACCGCTACACTACCGCTGCACGGATCGCACCTGGATCCACATCCAGGGTCTCGGCAGTGCCGACTCCATTGCTGCCCCTGAGTCGTCTCGGCCACCCGATCGGCCACTGTCGCGGCATCTTGACGATCGGCGTCGTTCTCGTAGAACGGGCGATCTCGTGCCGGCGTCGGGGTCAAAATTACTTTGCAAATGACTCCATTGGGATTCTAGAGCAATCGTCGCCCCCTACTGACAGACTAATGGTCGTAGGTCACTATTTCCAAATTAAGCTATCCTTGGTCTCTGGAGTTCTCACACGGTTGAACAAGATACACTTAAACCTTCTTGGTTCTTTCGGTAAAGTCACGTAGATGGGAAATAATAAAATAATAAAAATAAAACTTTAAATACAATTCTCACGACGTTTCGGCTACAACGCAAGCAGCCGTCCTCAGATGAAGAACAGGTCTGTCGGAAAGATAGCGTCTGAATGAGACGCTGTCTTTCTGTGAGAATTGTATTTTATAATGTTTATTTTTATTATTTTATTATTTCCCTTCTCCGTGACTTTACCGAAAGAACCAAGAAGATGAATCCCTGCAGTCACGAAAGCTTTAAATAGACATTTAAGATACACTTGAAGTTTGCAACTCTACGACCTGGCAACTCCGCCGTGCCACCTCGGCGGTGTCACGCGGCGTCGGTACCCGTCCCTCGGCCACCTGGCCCACCGTAACGACAACTTTTTTGACGATCTGCGTCGTTTGTCTCTTCTCTCTCCGACCCGGCGTCTCGGCGAGCCAGGTGCAGGACCTGGCGGCGGTGTCGTTGAAGCACCCGGTGAAGATCTTCGTGAACAGCAACACGGACGTGGCCCCGTACCTGCGGCAGGAGTTTGTGCGAATCCGCCCCAACCGGGAGGGAGACCGCGAGGGCATCGTGTCAGGTGCCGCTCAATGCTCGCTGATTTAGAGGCGCGGTCGACGGTTCGGTCCTTTGCTGTGGCCCGGCCTGGAGCCCACGCGGTGGGCTCTGTGCTCTTGTGCGTGTAACTCAACATTTGGAACGTCGTGACTGTAGAGCTGGGCTATATCTGATGGAGCGAGTCAACGACTACTGGTCCTCGGTTAGATTCCACCGACTAATTAAAATGGATGGGAGGGTTGATCACAATCGGTGGCTTGGCGCACGTTGTTGCCTCGTTTTTGGACAAGGATAACGTTCCGGACATGGTCGTGAATATGAAATTTCGCAGATAACGATTTCTGTTATGAATTGCCTTAAGTAAATACACATGTAAGCCATTAAATACATTACATTTATCACATTTTCTCTCATCACTTTCATAGCATCACTCTCTCCGTCTAGATGCAATCGTGTAGGGTTCCAGATATGATTAGCGGATCGACAAAATCTTGGAAAGCAAGTTCGTGAATAATGAGGGAATACTGTACTCGTGTTGCATTCAAGTTAAGCGAGCGAACAGAGCTGTAGAGCCGAGATGATAAGAACAGGGTTGATCAGATGGCTCGGTGGTCAGGTTGTTCACCTGCCTTCTGAGATCCTAGGTTAGAATCTGTGCCGCTTTAATGGTGCTTTCTGTTTGGTCACCAATGACTGCACATATTGATACAAAATAACTGCACTTTATTTGGCTAAATTTACCAGCAAAGGCTCACTGAGCTATATGGCTCTTCCTGAAGGGATCTGGGCAGAAATTATAGCTCAACGAAGTGGCTTATCTTGTGAAAATGTATAGAACGCACGACCTCCTGCATACCAGACAAGGTAGTTAACATCTCGCTACCGCGGTGCCCCTTCTGAGCTCGAAAATTTTAGTTGTTTTGACCATCATGCAGCAATCTCGTGATAGTGTGTCGGAACATTCCCCCTCTTGCACGTGGGGCCACACCGCTCTGCGAGATTTCCAAACTGGATTCACGGTCTCGTGACATCACACTGATGGTGCAATTGGAAGACATTACTAGACAGTGGCTATGTGACAATTCATCACATCTCTGCGGAGGAGTGAGCTGAATGATTACACACAAACTTAACTTTCAGCTCCTTGATCAACCTACCGCTTGATGAAGGCCTTTCTGTACTTGATCACAAGGGTTGTTTCATCATACTTCTCTACGCTGGTCAGTGAAGGTCGGTAAAGTAGGGGGCACCCGAGACCCTTTTGGATATCACTCGCCTTGCTCAGTAATCAAACCCAGGTCACCAGGTTCATAGCGTAGTGCGCTATGCACTGTGCCACCACGCCACCCCACTCGGGATACATTGATACATCGATTAAACAACTCAGTTCGTAGGAACAACGTACAGGCACAGGTGCGTGTGTGTAAGACTGGATAATTTTCACGTCATGTGGCTGGTGTTCAAAGCTCCCATCTTCCCGCGTGCGCGTGTTGTGTGTTGGGTGTTGTCTGCTTGCAGCGCTGCTGACTCGCACCTTCCAGGACCACGTGATGGTGTTCACGCAGACCAAGAAGCAGGCGCACCGCCTGCACATCCTGCTGGGTCTGCTGGGGCTGCGCGTGGGCGAGCTCCACGGGAACCTGTCCCAGACGCAGCGACTGGAGGCCTTGCGGTGCGAACGCGCGTACACGATGCGTGCGCGCGTGTGCCCACGACAACCCCCGAATAGCCCTTAACAGATTGTTCGGGTACGGGTGCTGTTAGCGGGCACCTGTTAAGGCCAGTACGGCACACGAGGGGGTGGGTGGTCAGCAGCACGCATTTTGTCTCCCCAATGCTGATGTTTATACACAGTACCATGTACTCATTTAAGGCCGAGTTGGTCTAGAGGAGGACCAGGTCCGGCTCAGAATTTTGTTACTGATGTTGGCCGTGAGCGGGAATCGTTCTCGGGTTGCACGGCGCACTACCCACTGCACCACCGCTGCACCCCCTGTCCTTTTAAAAAAAACACACGATAGAAATGTCTCGCAATTGAGCAATGGACGTGCAACGATTACGTTCCCCTTGCGGTCCGATGAATTATCACGAATCGGGGAGGGTTACGATTCGATTTACAGAATTGTGTTTTGTTGCTGTTCCGGTGAATGCAACTCCTCTTGCGGTTACAGAGTTCAAGTGAGCTCATCACGCATGATGTAAACATTTCTTTGAAATAGACTCTTCCTCCATGCAAAGTTCGACATGTACATTGTGCGAGTTTAACCATCGGTTTTTATTGATGAAATGGCACAATTTTATGCCGACTGGGTTGACAGACAGGTTCAGTCTTGGCTACAAGACCTGGGGTAGATTGCAGATGTAATTGTGTAGTTTGTAATGAATTGCAATCTCTATTTCTTGTTATTTGTAATTACAGTTGATCTCATTTATAATTTACCCCATGTCTTTTAGCTCCACAATCCCATCTCGTGCCTCTCACCACCACCATTATAGGTTATCAGTACTAAGGATAAGAATTTGAATTTATAGGGCACTTAAATTCAAAGTGCCTTGCCATCACATCTAGACCATTTAATTGCCATGCTACGGCCTAGCCAAGGGTACTCCCATTGGTGGCTTATCCCGATGCTGCTTAAGGTGTTTAGAAACGTGCTTTTAAAGTATTTGCCTGCTATAAATTTCCACATGATAAGCTGCTTCGTTGAGCTATCATTTGTGGACAAGTCGCATCTGAAAAAAGAGCCGTGTAGCTCACTGGGCCTTAACGGATAAGACAATAATTGTTAATTTATAATTTAGTTGACTGTTTACAGCGCTGGCCTGCAAAATGTCGTTTCTCTGCCAGTAGGACGCGATGTCTTGGCATTATGTTCAATATGAAAGTGGAATGTCTGTCGTTACTGTTGCTCTGCGCAGGAGGTTTAAGGACGATCAGATTGACATTCTGGTGGCAACGGACGTGGCGGCACGAGGTCTGGACATCGAGGGTGTCAAAACCGTACGTAGTCCTCGGTGTAAATCTTGCACGCTCGGCAATCCCGCTCCGCGATGAACGGCAGCACGTTGTAGCCAAAGGGCCTCGTTTCATCGACTTGGCTCCTTTCGCTGGCCAGATCACCATCGTCATTGGCCTTGATCTCTCAACGACGGCAAGAAGGCTTCTCCCAAGTTGTTGCCGTCTCTCAGTTCTTGTGATGTAAAAAATGCATCTAGGGCCTACTACACTTCATCTCTGTTATGAGATATCACCTGCCCAAAGCCCACTTTTCTTAACAGTCAATATTATGTCTCTGACATGCATGCGCTCTGATCCAAGTATCTCCTCTTCCCTTCAGCGTAATTACAAGCGGCCACAACCTCCTCCGCGCTGCTTGGCGCAATTTTCAGCGCTTGTTCAATTTTCCCCTCCCGAAAGTCCCATGTTTCTGATCCGTGCAACCCAGCGGGCCATAAAATAAAAACCCACTGAAAACCATTTTGTTTCTTCAGGCACGCTGGCAAGTTGCCAGCTTGCAGTTGAGAAATGATTTTGCGCCTGAGCCTCGTTACCTGCCGTGCCTGCTTTACCGCTTCGTGGCTGGGGAAAGAAGGTGCCACATTATCGCTCGGTTGGCGGAGAGGAACGTCGATCCGTGTCTTGACTACGACGCCGGATTTGGAAATTCTTCGTCGTGGATGTTTGCATGCGATCCATGCACACAATATCAGATTCGTCTTGCACATCAGATCATGATTGTGCATGACAAATCTAACTGCGTGCATGGAGCAGTGGCGCAGTTATTAGTGCACTGCGGTGCAAGCCCTGCGACATGAGTTTTGGTTCCTGGTCACGGGTAACATCAGTGGCGAGCTATTTCAAGAACCGGCCCCGGGGTCTCCTTCCCCCCCTTCTCCCTCCTACTGGTCTACTCACACTGACCGGCATGGTGAAGTACAGTCAAACAACTTCCCCCGTGACTGACATGGTGTACGGGAGGCCATCATCCATCAGTGGATAGACAAAGGCCTTGGATACCAATGAAGCAGGAGACGTGACAGAGGGGTGTAATCTTCTTGGTTCTTTTGGTAAAGTCACGTAGAAGGGAAGTAATAAAATAATAAAAATAAAAGAACCAAGAAGAGGGGTGTAAATCGTGAAACCTTTCCCGCAGGTGTGTTCGTATTCTTGAGCCTCTGTCACCAGGAATGTGTGTTGTGTCACCAGGAATGTGAGGTGTGTAATGTGTCACCCTCCGAGCAGTATTACGCTTCAAGGTCCCCAATTCCATTCAGGAATCGATGATTTTTGTTGATGATATTAATGATTGGGATGCATCGCCGTTGACCGAGTGAGCGTGTACGTCCCAAAGAAAACGGGCTGGCACGACGCGCAATAAGCCTGCCCTACGTTGCGAACCCCCGCCCTCTCGCAGGTCATCAACTTCACGATGCCGAGCACCATCAAGCACTACGTGCACCGCGTCGGGCGCACAGCGCGCGCCGGTCGCGCCGGCCGCTCCATCTCGCTCGTCGGCGAGACGGAGCGCCGGGTCCTCAAGGACATCGTCAAGCAGGCCAGGTCCACCGTCAAGAGCCGCGTTTTGCCCCCAGGTGCGCCGCCCTGACCACACCCTGCAACCTCCAACGCTGTCCCCCTGCATTGTGACTTTTTATGTACGTTGAACTTCTTTCACACTGTACATAGCCAATCGTGCTAATCGGAGGTGCGGGAAAGGATAAGAAACTAACACACACAAAATGCAGTTCTGAAGAAATTCGTTTTCAATATAGGTGATTTAAAAGTGCTATAACTCCAGTGGCTTCCTAATATCAGAATGAAGAGCGTTCCAGACGGCCGCAGATGCACATCTGAAAGCGTGCAATGCGGTCACCGTCTTTGTTCGATGGCCAGCCAAAATCCGATGGCTATGAATGTCCTCAAATATCCACTCACTGCTGGAACCCAGGAGGCCTTTGTATCCAGCAGTGGATCGACGAAGGGCTGCACATTACGATTGTTATTTGTTATTGTTTCATGAAAGTTTGGTCATTTAAGCTGAAGTGGTCAAGGCTTTGGTGGTGTGGTTTGCCCAGCTATTATTGCCATACGAGTTTGATTATCTTAGATCGTATGCTGAGAAAATAGTAACAACTGCGCCTAATATATTTTGATCAACGGATCTTATTAATTTTCTGGCAAAGTACCCAAAATATGTTTTATCAGACTTAGTTTAGTGATTAATAAAATGAGTTTTTTTCTGTAGAATATTCGATCAGCTGACGAGGGTTATTTGTTTTAAGTGTAATCGATTCATCGGTCTAGCTGCGAACAACAACAACAACAACACCGTACATTAGTAATGCACCCATAAGAAATACGTCTCGGAGTGTAAATATAAAAACGAGGAATGGGAGGGGGGTGGGCAAGGGAAGGAGTGAAAGGAAGCATCTCACTCGATTACCCTCTCACTCTCTACTCACCTACTCACTTGCTCACCCACCTGCTCACCCACCCACTCACCCTCCAACCCACCCACCCACCTACTCGAAGGAGGGAAAGGAAGCGATTAAGGGGATCCGAAGGCATGGTGTTGAAGAGAGGAAGGAGTTGAGAGGGGGGGGACTTGGAAGTGGAGAGAGGAACCAGGTCCAGGTGCCTTGGGGAGGGAGTTTCAGAGCGTGGCAGGCTATCTGCCGCTGCTGCTGCTGCTGCATCGCCCCAACAACGTGCGTCTGTACCTGCAGAGGTGGTGGAGAAGTTCCGAGTTAAGATTGAGAACATGGAGAAGGACATCTACGCAGTGCTACGCCTGGAGCGAGAAGACAAAGAGCTCTGCGCCTCCGAGAACCAGGTATGGAATCTTGTTACAACGTCTGCGTGTTGAGCTTCTTTCGCACCGTACGTAGCCAACCTTGCTAATCGGGGAACTGAATGGGAACCCTTTGTTTGTCGATTTTTTTGCAAATCCTCACGGACGTAACACAACTTGCGCCTCTTGTTTCTTTTCTTGACGTGATTTTGTGCCAATTTGTACACCTCAGCAGCTTCCTGGCTGTGAATTATTATAATGATCAACATTGTCCAGGAAGCCTATGGGCAACCCTAAATCTTAACGTCACAAACGTGGATACTTGCACAAATGTAAAATAAATAATTACTCTCTCCAGCGTTCGTGACTGGGTCACCCAGACCAGAACCATGGAACGTATAACGACTCAATGTCTCGATTCACAAATACAACGGAGGCATCATCACAACGATGCACCACTCCGCGACTCTTTGACACAATTATCTGGCTCGACCACATCCATGTCCAAATTATCGTTGTTGCCCTACATCAACACTAGCCATACGAAGAAGAAGAAGATTGATTATATTGTTACGATGATTGGTGTTGCGGCGCAGCTCAGTAAGGCGCAGAAGCAGCTGGACGGAACGGTGCAGGACGAGGCGGCGAGGACCTGGTTCCAGACCAAGAAGGAGCGCATGCAGGAGAAGGGTGAGCGCACGTCAGAGCACCGCTGGTTGGAACACGATCTTCATGCTTACCACAAGTGGACGGGCTCCACCACGCAGTGGGCTTCCACCTGTTTGAATTGAGGACAGTTAATTTCAATAATGAGCGGGCATGTGCCGCTTCACCTCTTGATCTTTAATTAATTCGTTTGGCGGGTCATCTTAGAGTTGGGCACGCGCGTGTGTGTTTAACCAGTGCCTGATGTGCTACGTTAACATCGGTGCTGGGGAGGCGATGGTTGCCGGGCATAGTCCTGGCCACAAGCACCGCCTTGTTCATGGATGCTAGCCAACAGCAGTTGTCTCAACTGTGTCGCTAACTATACCGGGGATCTTTGTCTTTTTGTGTAGCCATGAATGCATTACAATGACGCATACTCGCAGCAGTGGCGTAGTGTTTAGCGGACTGTGCTACGACCCCGGTGACCTGGGTTTAGTTGCCGGTTACGGATAACACCAGTGGAGCGTGACATCAGAACTGTTCCTGTACCTTAAAGAAGAAGTACCTTGTGCGGTGCATCAACACCGGAATCGACACCGGTGGTCGGACACTTACGCTGACCTCACCAGTCTCGTTGTGCGCCATTTTGGCCTTTGTAGATTCTCGCGAACAGCCCTTGGAATCTATTTCTTTTCTTCTCCCATCCATAGCCAAGAAGGCGCTGCAGCAGTACGACACGGCCCTGATGGGCAAGAAGAAACGTCAGGAGCACGTGAAGGAGCTTCGCAAGAAGCAGCAGACGGTGAGGCCCGGTGCCCCCCGTCGCTACGACGACGACGACGCCGCACGGTGTCTCCTTGCATCCACAAATAAGAACGTGAAATCTTCTTGGTTCTTTCGGTAAAGTCACGTAGAAGGGAAATAATAAAATAATGAAAATTAAACATAAAATAATTCTCACGACGTTTCGGCCACAACGCAAGCAGCCGTCCTCAGGTGAAGAACAGGTCTGTCGGGAAGACAGCGTCAGAATGAAACACCCCAGGCTTGGAGCGTATATTTAAGTTGGGTTGGAGGGGGAAGAGAGCCTTGACAAAATAATTTGCATATCAAGAGGAATTCCTCTTGATATGCAAATTCATTCAGACGCTGTCTTCCCGACGGACCTGTTCTTCACCTGAGGACGGCTGCTTGCGTTGTGACCGAAACGTGAGAATTATTTTATTATGTTTTTTATTTATTATTTTATTATTTCCCTTCTACGTGACTTTACCGAAAGAACCAAGAAGATGAATCCCTGCAGTCACGAAAGCTTTAAATCGAAAAAGAACGTGAAAATTTACAAATTGAGTCGGTCGGTCGTGCCGCGTGGGAGCTGCAGAAGCAGAAGATTCCGGCCTCAGATTTGCTCATCCTGACTAGGGTTGTCTCAACCCCTTGAGGGCGGCGGTACCAGGGTGTTTTCGCCCGCTGCCAAAGCCAGTCTGCTAGAACGCGCCAGAAGCTAATGTTGTCCTGCCGACGTCCGTTTGGAGCATCTTCGTAAATTTTTTAAACTATGTTATGGTGACGGCATGGCCTCAGGCAGTGACATTGCTTAGCGATGCACAATTCCTTCTGTCTATTATATTAGTGCCTGTCGCCTATTTCCTTTTGGGGGTATAATAGATTTGCTGGATATAAGCACGCCTTATAGAACTAGAGTTATGATTGTAGCAACACATGTTTCCCGTACACTGATGGAGGGTGAGAAGGCAAAGGACAACTTCTGATACAAGCACACTTCAGATAGAATCACAGCTGGCCTTGCTCCCAAGAAAAAGTGAGTGTCCTTATATCCAGAGTCTACTGCGGTGACCTTGCAGGGGGATTAATAATGTTGTCGTTTTGGGGCATTTTTCGCAAGTCGCCGGTTTAATTTCTGTAAGTTGCGTTGGTTATGCTGACCGTGCCGACGGTTAACGACGTCTGCAGATGTGTGCGTGTGCGTGTGTGGTGGGGAGCGGTAGTGTGGCGGTTAGCGCTACGCTGCGCTACGAACCCGGCCACCCGAGTTCGATTCCCGCTCACGGCCAATACCCGTGACGATTATCTGAACCGGTCCTGGGCCTCCCCCAGGTCGACTCAGCCTCGAATGAGCACCTGGTGCAGTAGTGTGTAAACATCACCACAAGGAAGACAAAGGCGGCCGGGCGTGGTGCTGGCCTTCATAGGTGCTCGCAAACAGCACTTGCTCCAACAGTCTGTTAAAGGTTTGTCTTTGCGTGTGTGTGCGCGCGTGTGTATGTGTGTGCGTGCGCGCGTGTGTGTGTGTGTGCATTGGCCGCCGTGAGCAGCCAGAGGACCGGGCCCAGTTTGAGATCGTCAAGGCGCAGATGTACGCCGAGCGCACGATGAAGCGCAGCCGCAAGCCCAAGAGGGCTCGCGTCATGCCGGAAGACCTGCCCCGACCCAAAGGTACCGCACGTTCAGCTCACACAGGGCAGCGGAAAGACGGGAAGGGCAGGGCAAGGGGACAGCAGCCACTTGCAGATTGAAAACGAATGTCTTTACAACTGCTTTATCGTGTTTAGTTTGTTGTCCTTACCCCCCCCGCACCTCCGAGCAGCAAGGTTGGCTACGTAACGGTGTAAAATAAGTTCTACGCGCAGACGCACACATAAAGCCAGACCCAGATGCTAGCGTTTTGGAACCCACTTTTTTACATCGAGAAAGTGGTCGTTGACTGGCACTGGTTGAAGCGCTTTACCATTCGGACGTTTTCGTTGACTCCATCGGTGTAAATACAACGCCACATCGAACATATCATTTGCATTTGTGGATTTTTCACACGTGCAACTTTATAGGTGTACCGTTGCGTGAGCTTGAAGGTGTTTTTTTATCGATCGGTGAATCTCGGTGCCTTGGGTTGCACGCCGACCGAGGTGGAGGAGTGAGTACTCAGAGTGGTTTTGGAGCAAGTTGGGTCACCTTTCTCGTGCCCGCTCGCTCCCCAGTCCTACTTTAGATCCCGACCCCCTTGACACCTGCTGTATATTTGGAGTTTACATGTCTCCATGTCCTCCGGATGTTCTCGACTTATTTAGAAACATGCATTGAGATCATTTTGCTGCTATAAATGTCCAAATGATGGGCCACTTGTTGTTGAGCTGTCATTTGTGGGCAGGTCGCTTGAAACTTAAGTTCGTGCCTCGGTGGGCTTTGCCTGGTAGGATCGGGGGATGGTTTAGTGGTGTTTGTGTTTGGGTGATTTGTTTACCTTTCTTGTTCTTTGCACTACTCATGTTTTTTTATTGTTTGTTGTTTTAACGTTCTTACCCGCCCCCATACTGACTGGACATCTGTGACAAAGAGCTTTATAGATCATCGGATTCCTCCAGTATAATTATTTATTCCGATTCTGTGATTCTGTTTTGGTCCATGGATTATTAGCCTACGCAGCGACTCATGGGATGGCTGTTATGAAATAGATCGCCGTTATAAAGGTTGAGCCTTGATGGTGCTTGCATGAGAAGCTCACCGTGCAGAGCGCCAGGTGTTATAGGTTTTAGACTGCGGGATTGGGGATGGGGGAGGTTTGTCTGGGGCTGTGATGGGCATCAGAGGGCAGCGCGGGTAAATCCACTGTTGTGCTGTGCTTCACGCATCATCCATACTTCCCATCGTCACTAAACCCGCACAGACCGGCGTGGTAAAGTATGGTCAAGAGACCCCCGCGGTTGACCCGTACGGAATGGGGAGGCACTTCATCCAGCAGTGGATTGACGGAGAAGAGTTGTACGTGTAACAGTTTTCGTGTCGCTAGGCCGGGTTGTATTCATTTGGAGAGCTCAAAGCAACCGCAGCACATTGATTTGACGTGTAATAAAAGTCGTGTGTCCATGATTTCAATTGGTTTTCATGTTCGGGCAGATCGAGGTAGACTGATGCCGTCGAGTGCAATTTGCATATTAACCATAGTTAATTTCCTCACTCAAAGTGTTTCGTGAAGTTGTGATGCTAGGCAAGATGGGAACAGCAGGGGGTGCACTTTCCTAAAGAGGCTTGTGCTTTTGGTTTATGGACAGACGTCAGCTGCATTGAGTCGTGGTTGTATTTTGCGGCTTATTAAAATGTCCACACGCAGGAAACCAATTAGCCATTGGCTCCCAACAATGCGTAGGGTTTTTTTTCTTTTCGAAATAACACGATAAGCATTGTGTGTGTCCGATATGTAGTACGTTTCGTCGTTTTAGCAACATGTTCTGGGAATCGCATTTCACAAGATGTCGCGTGTGAAATTTCAGGAAGCAAGCAACTTAATGACTCCTTTTCTCATCCTGTCCACTTTCTCCTCTGCCCCCCCACCTCCTCCCGTCCACTTTGTTCCTTCCCCACCCGCGTTGTTTAATTTACGAACGGTGAACAGAAGACACACGCCCCACCAAGATCGCCACGTTTGACCGGGAGCTGACCAACACGAGCCGCAAGGCCCTCAAGCAGTACCGCGCCGGGTGAGCGACCGTTTCACACGGCAACTCGCGCGCTCCTCGCGACCTCCCGGACCATCTGTTTTCACAAATGTCTGCTGGACATCTGTGAGAACTACTGGACATCTGTGAAAAAGAGCGTCGTTGCTCATGGGATTCCTGCAATATAAAGAATTATTCTGATTCTGATCTGACTCGCAATTCGAAGGTTTGCGAGTTCAACTTCCCGGTTGAAGGTTGACTCCATGATGTGCGCCTTTTGGCGTCATCTGGTCCAACCCATGTGAGACTAGGCTCTAAGGAAAGCTGTCTCGGGTGTGGACCAATCAACTTCAAGGACAGTGCACATTATCAGAGTTATGTCTTTTGTTTGTATTATGACTGCAGGTATTGCGGTCTATGCAAACTTGACTCCTTGTAAAAATGTGTCACTTTTGTTGCCAGATAGAAGGGTAAAAAACCAATTATCCATGATGTTATTGGCTCGATGAAATGGGTTGCCATTGTTTGCGGGGAAGTCTGCAGCGGTTGCCCTGTGGATGGACTCGTCCCCTGCCACAGGAATGTGGAAATTTCACCACTGGCTCAGGGCTGTTAAATGAAGATGAGCACCGTTTCAATGCGCTTTTGGACAGGAAATCACTTTTGACATTTTATTATTCGGCAAACACACACCCATAGCTTTATCAAAATATTCCGTGTACACATCTGCTTCAAATCAGTCAAGGATGGACAAAAGTAGATTGTGTATTGTTATTGTTTCTGTTTTCCCATTGAACGTTTGTTTAAACTTTTAGCTTTTTGAATATATACTGTGCCGTGCCACCACCTTGTGTTTTTGCATGCCTCCCCCCCCCTCTGTAAACAAACCCACGCTGCAGGGGTTACGTTTTGATTTGTCGATTGCTGTTTGTCGTCTGCGTGACCGTTAACACTAATCACGTGGCCCTGAGACTAAATCACCTGCCACTTTCCTATGTTTGCTACCGTTTGGAGGTCAGTGGCGCGGCCGTTGAAACTCCTGCTGTGTCGTATTGAATGAAAGAACCAAAGAGTGATATTGAATGAAGCTAACGTCTGCATATTCTGCCGTGTCGCACTGAAGCCCGACGTTTGACGAGCGCAAGAAGCTCGGGATGGACACCCGCAGGAAGGGCGGAAAGTTCAAGTCCAAAGGCCGGTAAGTGTCCCCGTCTTTAAGACTCGCTGAGATGTTTGGCCAGTTACATTAACGGGTGACTTCGTCTGGGAGGAAACTGGAGAACATGGAGACAATCTGCTTGTAGGAGGGCATAATACGAATTGGGGGTGGAGAGACCCTTTCCAATGATGGGAGTTTTTCTGGCCGACTGCAAATATATTTTTTTACAGTAAATCATCATATTAAATTAAAATTACACTCAATCAACACTTATATGTTTTTAGCACTTCATAAATATTAACTGAACACTAACTTTATAACCATTAACATATTTTTTACAATTTTATAGCAAATTCATGTGCTTAAACGAGAGTGCGTGCTTACCAAAGACTGCATTGCACGCTTTCAGATGCGTTTCTGCGGCCGTCTGGAACGCTCTCCCTTCGAATATTATGAAGCCACTGGAGCTCTGCTCTTTTAAATCTCGATTGAAAACTCATTTATTTAAAATTGCTTTTTTGCGTTTAGTTTGTACTTCCCCCCCCCCCCACACCTCCGATTAGAGCAGTTGCCTATGTACAGTGAGGGAAAAAAGTATTTGATCCCCTGCTGATTTTGTACGTTTGCCCACTGACAAAGAAATGATCAGTCTATAATTTTAATGGTAGGTTTATTTGAACAGTGAGAGACAGAATAACAACAAAAAATCCAGAAAAACGCATGTCAAAAATGTTAGAAATTGATTTGCATTTTAATGAGGGAAATAAGTATTTGACCCCCTCTCAATCAGAAAGATTTCTGGCTCCCAGGTGTCTTTTATACAGGTAACGAGCTGAGATTAGGAGCACACTCTTAAAGGTTTTACATACGTACCAGCAGCTGTAGGGGAGCGCGATCGGTGATCCCCGTGCCCTTGGGGTGTGGGGTGGCGTACGGATTGACCACCGTGTCCTACTGCACACAGTTGCTTTTGCGCTTGAACAGCGGTCGGGCTGCATTTTTTTTTTATTCGGAGTCTTTCCAGCAGACCCCTTATTCTGACCTGACCGAGTCCCGCTTCGGTAGGGTGTGTTTGCCGCGTTGCGTCAACGTGTGCTGGATTTCTCTCTGGCAGGTATAAGAGGAAGTGATGGCGTTCACTCGCAGAGGAGGGCCTGGCGCGTGCTGGGTGGCGGTGGGCACATTCTGACTTCAGCCCAGTGCTGACCCAGCCCTTGGCTTCGTGTTTGCCACCCAACCTGGACATTTCATTCCATCCACACACGATCCATTCAGGTGGGGCCCAATCAAGACCACCTACCCGCGTTATCCATTTAGGGCCACTAATCTTCTTGTCATCAGTTTCCATCAATTGTGAATATTGTTTTAATTTTAACTTGGCAGAGGGCCTGTTGTTTTGATCGGATGTGGCCCGTTCAGATTGGTCACTATGTACAATATGCCAATCTGGATTAAGCTTATTTACTTTTTTATTATACCAGATAAGGCCCACTGAGCTATAAAGTTATTTTTCAGAAGCGACGAAGTGGCTTATCATCACGTGGAAAGTTATCGCAGCCAAATACTCTAAAAGCATGTTTCTAAATGTGGAGGAGGGAAAAACCCGAGGACCCGGAGTAAAATCCACGCGACCGCGGTGGAGAACATGCAGAGTTCAAATTTACAGGCGTTTATTTATATGATATATATAAAATATTTTCCGTTTGGCACGTTCTGTGGCAGCCAGGCATGAAAACATCCGCAGATCCTAATTGACCTTGCCATGTTTTTTGCAATGGATAGGGACACAGCACAATTCATGACTCGATTGCCATCGTTTATGAAGTGGGGGGAGCGCAGCGTGTAAATGTTTAATAGGGGCAGCGTGCGCGTGTGTGACATCTGTGTTCGGCATCAAGTTGTGTTTTGTACTATACGATACACGCCCGTCCTGTGTTTCATTAAAATAAACACCGGCTTGTTCGTTCTGTACATGTGTTCTCGGCGTATGTTAAATGGTGATGTATAAAGGTCATGAGCAATTGTTGTGGCATGTCAGTGCCTAGGGGCTATGGAAAATGTGTACGTCGTAAACAGTTTTGCAATGAGCCCGATGTTATCTGGATAGGGTGCTTCAAGCTTTTGTTGGCTTTTAACGTCCCCAAGGCAAAAGGTTGAGCCATTGGTGCCTGACGGTGCAGCTCAATTTGTCGCAGGCGCGCTTCCCTAGCCTTAATTGATAATTGCGTAAACGAGCTGAAAAATATCGTCATGTGCACCGCACACGCGGAACTCGCCAACACCCGTAAACGCGAGTGCTCGTTGGTTGCTGCAAAGTCATGGTGACCTTGGCTGTCAAGTTTTTCATGGTTTAGTTCCTTGCGGGAGGTGGGGTGGGGGGGTTATCCTAAATTTGAAACCTGTAGGAGGCAATTCTGGCATTAATATGGCATGAAGGGGAATACAAGTTTGGCCGTTCTTTTATTTTTCATTTAGTTTTTTTCCACCGGATTTAGTTTGTTTCAGCTGGCAATATCAAATATCCCCCACTTAGTACATTGGTTATGTTTAGATGGCATACATTACTTTTATTAACATGTTTTTATCCTGGTGATACAGATTGTTGGGAGTGGTGCAGTGGTTGGCACACTGCGCTGTGAACCTGGTGACTTGAGTTTGATTGCTGGCCACGGTTAACATAAATGGCTCGGAGTGATATCTCGACTGATCCCTGAAGGACCTCCAATTCCCGTCGTACCACACTCACCTCAAGTTTTCAAGATTTTTTTATTTATGTGGTATAGCCCTGTGAGCCATTCGGCTCTTGAATCGGGTGCAACCGCAACAAACAAAAAAACAAAAACATGAACAAGAAAACATCTTAAAGTGACTATGTGCAAACAGAAAATCCAAGAAAAGACAACAAAATATTGCATAAAAAATACCGTACACCAATGCTGTGTGCAAAAATCCCGTGGGATGCAAGTCAAACAACAACAACCACAAGACAACTTAGATTAATGCCATCAGTCTAACTCTGTACTACAACAAACAAACATGGCCAAACCGAAAAACTTTTCAAAAATCACAAAAATAAAGCCATAAAAGCAATGAAACCGTAACATGAAGCATGGTCAAACAACCTCCATGACTCACACTGCCTGGTCAATCCAGCAGTGGATTGTCAAAAGGGCCGCATATTTTTGAATGCACAGCATGATTCCACTGTTTCAGTGCTGTGAAATATCTCTATGCCAAAGATGTCTGCGTTGTATAAACACTGGCGATGGTGATTACATTTTCTGGTTGCTAAAGTATGCAAGTCATGAAATACCAAAAAGTTTTGTGTAAAACTGAACTTAAATCAACATTAATTTGAGCATAGATGTTTGCCTTGAAAATGTGTTCTGTTTGCAGATCAAGGCAGTAAATACAATACTCATATTTTTATCTAGATGCATTAATCTCATACTTGTATATGCAAGCAGTCATTGTGTTCAAGCGCATGGTCCATCTGTTCATGTGTATCGGCTGTCTTCAGAAGTAACACATTTGTAACACATGTTGGGATCCTCAACTTGTAGAGGCTTGAGAGCCATAATGTTACCTGGACCCACGCTGTGCGATGTGCTCTGGGAGACTGTTTCATAAGATGCCAAGAACTCCACTTCTCCAAAGTTGCGTTCAACCCTCCCTCATGGGCATGCAAAAAGAAGGCCACAAGCTGAGAAGTGTACAACGATGCACAGAGACGTACGTGCTCGTTTTGTTGCGCAGTTCCTAGCAACGTCGATCACAACATGGACCTGTTTACAGACATCGTTGACTTAAAATAGTAAGTGGACTTGGGCAGAAACATTGCATCAACGGATGATAGCCGGCTGGTTGAAACTTAGCAGTGTCAATCTTGATTTGAAGTTTTCGTGACTGCAGGAATCCATACTCTTTGGGTCTTTCGGTAAAGTCACGTGGGTAGAAAAATAATGGATCACGACGTGATGAGCAGTGGCAGCCAAAGGGCAGAGCCTATTGTACCAGAGAGGGCATCCATTAATTAAAACTGCGAGCTAGTTGCATCGCAAGACCGAGAGAGATGGGAGACCTAAATCCAGCAGTGGATACATCATGGCTGATGAGTGTGTGTGTCCGTTAAACGACGTCGTATAGAAACGTCACATGACGTGCAGGGCAGGGCTGTGTTCTGGTATGAACTCTTCCCGACTGTGGCTGTGACCAAGCCGTACCGGTTCTAGACCAGGGGGCCGTTTGCGAGCCGAATGACCTCGTTATCTGCCGTGTTGATCTCGTGTCCAGCGGCTTCATGAGCTGCTGTCGGCAAAGTGACCTGCTCAATTGCACATTGATGTCACTGCTTCTGTAAAGGCTGTTTTTGTTGTCAAAAACAGGACGTAGATTGTTCCCTCGGGAATTAAAAGTGTGGCATTAAAAACACGGCATTTATGGTGTTTAAGAATGTTTCCAGGTATACAATGTTGGTGTGGGGGGTAAAAAGGTTATGCTAATCCTTTTTCAATTCTGCAACAAAAAAAATACCGTTTTGGCGTGAATGAATTCATATTGTTACATATTTATGAACTTAGGAAAATTCTCAATTTAGGTTTGTGAATTGAGTGTGTGTTTAACTTTTTTCGCACTGTACGTAGCCAGCCGAACTGCTTGTTGCGTGGCTCAGTGTTGTGCACACTCCTTCAAACCCAGCTACCCGGGGTTCAATTCCCGGCCATAGCTAAAGGAGAGGCAGGTTAAAAGTGGTTACAGTGTCGACCAGTGGCATCTTAATCTCAGGAGTTGTCCTCACCCCGCTGTGCATGTAATCTATGCGGAAAGGCGTCGCTCAAACGCAGCCCTTGCTCGTCACAAGGGAGCGCAACAGGAATGAAACGCAACAACCACCGTAAGATGACCAAGGGATTACTGACTCCCGATGCAAGAGAGGGCATTGTCCTTGGCGACGGATTGCATTATGATGCTCGCTCAATTAATCCATACAACAGGTGTTTTGGGTTAGAAGAAAACGGGAGGACCTCCCCAAATCTGGCCATCGCCTGATGAAGCTAGTTGTAATTACTGGCGAAACGTCGTACTCTGTAAATGTTGTGGCTTGGCTCTCCAACACACCGGTGTGCTGTTCTCATAACGATTTGACATTTTCTGTTTACGTGACGAACCTTATTGGTTGTGTCCGGTGGTGGCGAGTTTAACGATATTTACGTGATCTAACCACACCTGTACTATGGATGATATTGGTCGCGAAAGCCTGCGTGTTAAGCTTAAGTCGGTTATATTTCCGATGTGAGCCTGGGCATCCTCATACGTTGGCACAGGTGCGAAGACAACTGGAGAGACCGTGGCGGCTCTGTCCGTGGTTTATGCCGTTGAGGTGCCGTTTAGGTCACTAAGGTCATCGTTCACAGCACTTGCCTCAACAGACCCATGTAGGTTACATGGGGGGGGGGGGATGTGTGGGTGTTTTTTTGTTGTGCCACTGATTTAATACTGCCCTCGGATTACCGAGCCGGCATTGCCGAGGCTTTGGGGTCAAAGGCGGGCAGATTGCGCGTGGATTGAAACCGGCCTCTGAAGTGTCGTGAGTTTACGGTCTCATCAGTCTCGTCGCCAATGACTGTGCACGCACACACACAAAAAAATTACATTAGCTTCGGTTTTTTTTCCACTTAATTCGGTGTTAATCCATCTCTCAAGAATTAAAAGCTTCAGTTTGACATAGGTTATCCTTCGCAGGGAATGTTAAAGGGTGTGTGAGACTATTCTTTCTTAACATTGCTCACCGAATCTTGAATTGTCAATTTATGTCGTGGCACGATGGTAACGGCTCAACCGAATGTCAATGGAATGGGAAAAATAATCTCGTCGGTGTAGGCGAGTGTGACGGTCTGCCTTCCTCGATTCGATTCGCAGATTATAATTTTGTTTTGCCATAGGGGCGAATGTTAGCGTGCTTCTCGTTGGCTGCTGCAGGCTTTACCTGAGCCGTTCGCAACGTGTACAAATCAATGTTCACATGGACCATTCGATACGCGTATCGGGAGTCCCAAGAATCGATTTTAATTGATGCACTTGTCCATGCCTGGGAATGGCTGACGAGTGCGCCGACAAGCATGGAGAGGTGGTTTGAGTTTACACCTGAGCCACAGGAAGGGGGATACACGGGGATTAGAGATCGTACACAGTCCAGTTATTGACGTATACTGGTAGGAACCTCCTGGTTACACCTGCCCACGGGATTATTGTGTCCGTCCGTCGTGCATCCAAAAATGGGAGCGGGTGGGGGTGGGAGGGGTGGGGCTGGGTGGGGAGGGGCTGGTCACCCCGTGGTGCCCTTATAAAACTCAACGTTTAACCTACTCACACCGGCTTGTGCCCGCCCTCAGTCGGCCATATTTGCGGAATACACCACGCCGCCGTTGACCCTGGTCATTGAACGAGCAACCCAACGTTCCTACCAGCTCCCTCCGCATGAATGTGTTTTACCAGGTAAGGCCCACCGGGCTATATAGCTCTTTTTCAGAAGCGACCTGGAAACACAATAGCTCAACTTAGTGGTTGAACATATGTACATGTAAACGCATGATTATAAATGTGGAGGGAAAACCCGAAGGACCCGGTTATAAATCCTTGCGATCACGGGGAGAGAAACAAGCAAACTCCAAATATACAACAGGCTTCGGGATTGAACCCACGACCTGTATACCAGGCGAGGTAGTCGACATCTCACCATCGTGGGTTTTAGCAGCACACAATCACTGGAAGAGGTGGTCTTAGACAACGTCCTACGTGCAGGAGCAAAACAGACTGTTTTTTTTTATCGTGAGGCATGAGTGTTGACGATGGTCGTTAAGCAGTGGATAGAGCACGGCTGTGAAGATGAACCTGGGAATAATGCCGTTCATCGCAGAGGTTGTAGCACTCGCACTAACCACACTTGTGTCTCTAGGTTTCAACTCGCAAGGCATAAACCCATCGGGCAAAATCTGGTCATCCTCGCAGCGGCTTTTGGCTAACCTTTCGAACAAAGACGGTCACTGCATCGCGCACTTTAAGCATGCCCTTCTGCGGCCGTCTGGAACGCTTTTTCGATATTAGGAAGCCACAGGAGCTATGCAAATTTTTTTAATCACTTCGATTGAAAATAATTTATTTCAAACTGCGTTTTGTGCTTCGTTTGTCCTTCCCCCTCCGCAGCTTTTAGCGAGGTTGGCTCTTATCATCGCGAAATAAGTGCAACATACATACGAGGCAACATTACCCAGACACGTTCTAGCTTCGCTGCGTTTTATTTTTCGTGTTTTAATGCATTTCTCACAAGCAAAATGATGCAGCGGTTTTCATCACATTTAATTCTGCCGAGAAAACAACAACAACGCACAAAATAAGGACAGGTGGGATCACTCGCGTGTACGTGGACACCACGGGTTTACAATGGGGTGGTCCTTTAAAGCAACGGTAACAAGACAAACTTGTACGTAATTCTAAAAAAATTCAACAAGGCAAAAAACATCCCCCCCCCTGCTCTGTTACAATTTTTTTTGCATAAATAACGTGATTTCACCTCGTGTGACGTTAGGCTTGGTGAAGTCATATAAAGTAACTTAAATTTTGATTTAAAGCTTTCGTGACTGCAGGGATTCATATTCTTGGTTCTTTCGGTAAAGTCACGTAGAAGGGAAATAATACAATAATATATATAAAAAAACAATACAAATTCTCACGACGTTTCGACTGCAACACAAGCAATCATCATCAGGTGTGAAATCCACAGCAAGAAAATTGCCGTAGATTTCACACCTGATGACGATTGCTTGTGTTGCAGAAAAAATTATTGCTGTGGATTTCACACCTGATGTTGATTGCTTGTGTTGCAGTCGAAGCGTCGTGAGAATTTTGTATTGTTTTATATTTATATTATTTTATTATTTCCCTTCTACGTGACTTTACCGAAAGAACCAAATATAAAGTAACTTGTTCTCGAAACGTTGAACCGTCCCGTTGTGTATGAACCAACCCCACATTAATTCAGTGCCGTGATTTATTGAATACAACTGATGTCTCGTGCGGGGATCTTGGCTGGCTTTTTCAAATTTGGAAATTACGTTGGGCCAACATTGGCTCAGTGGTTCCAACCTCATGCCAACGTTGGCACAAAAGTTGACTTGTCGAGTTGTGGGGGGGGGGGGGATTTTGTCCATCTGCGCTTGCCTTCAATGCTTTAAAGCATAAACCTACCAGTACTGGCAATCTAAAAGCCACGCTGTGCCTTGCTAAACGGTGCAGCGTGTTTTCCAACAGCTTGCATTGGCACATTTCCCCAAGACGCGTGTTCCGCTAGCCCATCTGTTTTATATTTTCTACGCAGAGCTGAAGCCAAAACAAACTAAGCATACACCTATAAATGTCTCTCTTTGTCTGCACCATAATTTTAAAGCTCTCCGTGAACAAAGCCCCCGTGTGGTGGTGCGTGCGACGAGATGTGGGGGAGCTTCTTGTGACGATGATACACGTTTTAACGCTTTCGTGACTGCAGGGATTCATCTTCTTGGTTCTTTCGGTGAAGTCACGTAGAAGGGAAGTAAATAAAGAACCAAGAAGATGATGCACGTGTGGCCATCTCGGCAGGACTGGATTGGCATTGGCGCTGTACTGAAATCCCACTGCTCTGAAAGACACCGCTGTGATGGGGAAAACAATAACTACTTAATTTTGGAATCCAGAATATTAACTACCCATAATATATATTTTTTTCTGATGTTGAAGAAGCTCTCAGCGCGTGGAATGGAACATTGTGCTGGATGACACGAGGCACAACCGGAAAATACACAGCTATAATTTACAATCGTTTGTTAATCTGCTGATGGATGAAGGCCTCCCAATCCTGTCACGCATGTGGTTTTATTTACCATACTTCACCACAATGGTCAGTGCAGGTTGGCAAAGAAGGGGGAGGGAGGTGCATCTAGGATTGGTTCAGATATCTCTCGCTGCTGATGTTAGCCCGTGACCTGATATCAAACTCGGGTAGCCGGGTTCATAGCAAAATGCGTTGCGCCCACACACCATCTGTGCAACTCTACTGCTAGACGAGAGCTTTTCTGCGCTGGTGCAGATCGTTTTACCATACTTCATGCTGGAATAAACTCACGATTGCGGTCAGGGCTGCTGCTGATTTGAGTTATTTTTTGGGGTGCGGGATGAATCGCCGATCATGCAGATATCGGCCAACCGCAAAAGGTAGGCGGTTCATGTAACGCGAACCTAGCCAATTGGGATTACTCGATCAATGATTCGCTTGGTGATTAAACCCCTCGATTATTCTGTCATTCATAGCCTCGATTATGTGTGAGCTCATTCAAATAGGCAATGGTTATTCTGACGTAAATTTTTTTTACGTAAAACTACATTTTGTGAGTATGTATGCTGAACTTATTTCGCACTGTACGCAGCCAACCATGCTAAAGTACGTGCGTGTGCACGCAATATAATTTGCATTCCGATATCCGATTCCCGTCGCCCCTCTATTGATAATTCATACTCCAGCGGTCCCTCACTGGCAGTAGAAT
>CM025663.2:3552042-3570280 GCA_014621495.2 Entosphenus tridentatus
TCAGCACGTTGGGTTGGTTGTGGGGCCCTCACTGGCAGTAGAATGTCAGCGCGTTGGATTGGTTGTCGAGCCCTCACTGGCAGTAGAATGTCAGCACGTTTGATTGGTTGCCGCGCACGAGCAGCACGGGCGCCCGCAGGTCCTGGGAGAGAGCGTCGAGCCACGCCATGTAGAGCGCGCTGGGACACGAATCCTTGCGCCCCACGGGCATGCTGCTGCTCACAGCGCAAGAGAGACACAAACGACAAGGAAAAATAAGCCCCCCCACCCAATCGCTTTACAGGGAGGTGAAGATGCGAGCCCCCCCCGGCAAAAGACACGGACGAAACTTTCTCCCCGTTTTACAGAAGGCTTCAAAAACAGGTTTCCCGCGATAAATTTCTTACAGAGTGGTCCAGATGTGGGCCCCAGCAAAAGACACGGACAAAACTTCCCCCCCCCCTCTGTATATATGAGCCTTGGTAACAGATTGTCTGCGGCAAGAGTGTTGCAGGGTGGTCCAGACGTGAGCCCCCCCAACCCCCCAAAATCAGAATCAGAACATTTGTACTGGAGGAGAAATTCGATGAGCTATGAAGTTCATTTTCACAGATGTCCACTAGGGGCACGGGGTCAGAACGTTAGAACAACAAACAGTACAACCACACGATAGTAGTGCAAAGTATCGGTTGGGTAAGCAAATCGCTGAAAAGTAACATTTTAAAACTAAACTTTTTTTTTATCTAACCAGATAAGGCCCACTGAGCTATTAGCTGATTTTTCAGAAGGGACTTTGCCACAGATGTTAAGCCCAACGAATTGGCTTATCACGTGGAAATGTATAGCAGTAAAACAAACTTATCTAAACGCATGCATCTATTAATTAATGGAGCCCGAACATTTTTGTTCCCTTTGCTTAACTCATTTCTGTTTTCGCACCAAATCGGTGTGCAAATCTTTGTTCAATTAAAGTAATGAGGATTAAACGGGGATCACAAGACATCTGGGCCACCCAGTGGAGTACACACCGCGCCAGGCACCAGGTCGTCGTTTCAAGGTCGAGTCTACCTAGGGGAGGGCCCCCAGGACTGGTTGCGACATTCGTCTTATATTCTTGCTCTGCCGCCTGCCGCTTTCACGGTCGTAATCCGTATTAGGTGCGACCAGCGGGCCCTCTCCGCAGGGTGCTTTGTGACACTTCACGTGGCCTCAACGTGCACATAGCCTGGCACGGTGACGTCGTGGTGACGTCACCGCCACTTAAAGACGAATAGCGCTTGTTGTTGTGACACGCGCCCGTTCCACCTCGCCACGTGATTTTTCTGTTTGCGCATAGTCACTTTAAGATGTTTTCTTGTTCATGTTTTTATCTGTTGCGGTTGCACCCGATTCAAGAGCCCAATGGCTCACAGGGCTATACCAAATACATGAAACTGATTTCTTCATCGCGGCGAGGATGCCCCACAATAGCCTCTCTCAGCTGGGGCAAGAGGCCGCGCGCGTTTCTCCATCTCAAAAACAATTGTCCCATGCCACTGGAAAGCGACCTGCCGTGAGTTTACGGCTCCCTCCTGAGCGGTCAAGTGGAGGTTGAGGTGTGGGGGGGGGGTGCGGAGAGAGAGAGAGATCCAGAAATAGTGTTGGCCACTCACACGACGACGAGTGCAGAGTCCCGGGAGTAATCCAGCAGAATCTCATTGAGCCGGATCTGGCGAGACGTCTGTCAACAAACACACACGCGTGCAAAGACAAAGATCCCCCCCCCCCCCGTATAGCCTCAACAGCCTGTTGGGGCAAGTGCTGTCACGCGAGCACCTGGGTGGGTGGCCAGCACCACGCCCGACCGCCTTTGTCTCCCTAGTGGCGACGTTTACACACCGCACTTGAGGCCGAGTCTACCTTGGTGAGGCCCAGGACCTGTTCAGGTCACTGGTGTTGGCCGTGGGCGGTAAACGAACTCGGATAGCCGGGTTTGTAGCGCAGCGCGCTAATCGCTACACGTGCACACACACACAAACACACTTGCTTTATAACCAACGCTGATGATGCCTGGCCCCAGGACTGTGAATTAAGTTCAAACCGTCGAATGCCCTGGATGCTGCTACGACCTCCACACACACAAGGAAGTTATTCGTAAATCAGTTCACTGATGTGATCACGGAATTTTTTGGGGGGGTTTGCTTGTTTTTTTACTTCTGCTTCTTCCACTCTGAGCTTAATTTCTCACTCAATATTGTTCACGAGCCTATAGCCCGTCCAAGGACGGGTGTATTGCAGTAAATATGAAACATTCAAGCTAAAAGCAGACCGCGACGTCCTATGCATTGCATCCATTCGTGTGCATTTTGTAAGGCCGCAGTGACACAGACTTATTTAATTTAAAGGTTATAATCCCTTGTTCATCATGACGTCCTTTTTACTTCTATGTCTCAATAGCGTGACAGAGATCGCGTGACGTGAGGTTCTGCCTTTGTCGTGAGGGTTGTGAGTTGATGCTGAGGAGGGGGGAGGAGGCGCCTCGCCCCCCCATGTGGAGTGACGTCACCCACGCATGATTATTAATGGAGGGGTCCATTGTGGAGTGACGTCACCCGTACATGATGGGGGGGGGGTCTCCACTTGTTCATGATTATTAATGAGGGGGGCTGGTCGACGTGGAGTGACGTCACGCGCGTTACACACTGACATAGTAAATGTTTGCTGGTAGACTGGAGTCGGCACGTGACGAGTAGTAGTAGCAGCCACGGCCGTAGCGAGGGATAGACTGGATGCGGTTTGCTGGGCGCAGAAATACTTTATTGGGTTGCTGAGCCGGAGAGACCTGGCCTCAACAAAGCCCTGCTCCGTCCGGCTCGTTCTCGGGGGTTCATGGCAGATCAGAGCCGTAAGTGTTCAACGTTAATGGAAAGTGATTGGTGGATCAGTTATAGCAAAAAAAAAAAGTAATAGTTTATTGATCACGGAGAGATGATAGGATGATCGGCCGAGTTGACCTCAAGCCAGGATTTGACCTCCTAACCTTCCTATTGGGAGTCAAGTTCTCAACCAACATTGCCAACGTGCTGGAGATGAGGGATTTGGGATTTACTCTCGGGGTCAGAGGTCATGGATGGAGGATGCCGAGCGGACCTTGGTGCGGTGACGCTGCATCTCCTCGTCAGAAATCTTCCAGGGGCAGTTCTTCCTCATCTCCTCCAAGGCCAGCTCATCCAGGAAGCCGTCGTTGAGCCGATACGGGGCTACGGTGTCCTCGAAGCGTTTCTGGCTGCGCGGCACGAGTGTCATCGTCGTCATCCATTCATTCATCCGATCATCAGTCTTCATGAATAAGTCCTTATCGTCATTTGTCATCAGTAGTCATTCATCATTATCATCGCCATCACCATCCATCAATCATGATCGTCATCTATCACCACCATCAATCAACCACCACCGTCATCATTACCATACAAATACTGAAGTTAAATTCAGGGAAAGAAAGCGTAACGGTCAACTTAAAAAAAAAGTGAGGGTGTACGCTTAAAACGACCTTCATAGTTTTTTCTACCCATCTGGACAGTTCCAACATTTTTGGGTGACCGATTGCCTCGGTGGCATCGCTATTGAGTGTACAGGCGGTGCAACTGCACCTGGGCCCATGGGCCGGAAGGGCCCAGGTGATGCGATATGAAGAGGCGGGGGGGGGGAGACGAAAAAATTGTGGAGGGGGGGCCCCCTTCGCGACATCACTGGACTGGCCAAATAATTATAATTATTTAATACTGATATCCCCAGTCTGTCAATGTAGATTTTGAACAATATACGTGCCGATGTTGTCAATATCTCGAGAGTTTTGCTTATTGGGGGTCTCGCAGTTTTTGTGTGATCTGTGTGATCTGGCAACATGGCTGTTTGCGTGTATGTATGTTGAACTTCTTTCGTACCGTACATAACCAACTGTGCTCAATCGGAGGTGTGTGTGGGGAGCGGTAGTGTCGTGGTTAGTGTACTGCGCTACGGACACAGCGAGCCGTGTTTGATTCCCACTCACGGCCACCAACGCCAGCGATGATTATCTGAACCGGTCCTGGGCCTCCCCTAGGTCGACTCAGTCTCACAAATGAGTACCTGGTGCGGTGTGTAAACATCGCCACTGGGGAGACAAAAGCGGCCGGGCGTGGTGCTGATCACCCACCCCCTCGTATGCCATGCTGGCCTTCATAGGTGCTCGCTAACGGGTCTGTAAAGGCTACATCGGGGGATCTTTCTCTTTGTGGTGAGTGCATCTGCGATCGCTGGGCACTGCTCACTGTTCTGGCCGGGGTCGCTGGTTGATGTCGAGAAGGACGTGCACCTCGTGGAAGTTGAGCCGGAACTGGTTCAGCAGTTGGACCATGCTACAACAGGGACACGCGGGCACACAGAGAGAGAGACATGGGGAGAGACGCACCGACACAGAGAAAATGAGCATCACTAGCTCAAAATACTGTAATAATGGTTTAGAAAAATTACCCATTTTTAATCCACTATTGTTGTATGTTGAACTTCTTTCGTACCGTGCATAACCACCAGTGCTAATCGGAAGTGTGGGACTAAACACAAAAAAAACTAAACTATTGGATAAAGGCCTTTGCATACTGTAGCGTCATGGGGCGGGGGCGGTGGTTGTTTGACCATACTTCACCACACTGGTCAGTGCGGTTGGCCAAGGCGGGGAGCACAGGTGTCAGAGCATCGAAAGTCAGAGCAGCAAATTGGGATTTTTTTCTGCGCTCCAAATCTGCCGATACCCCCCGTAGCCGCCCGGCGGCCCACGCCACCTCTGCCGCATGCACCGTGACCCGACCACAGCAGCGTTCGCCTCCTGCCCTGCTTGGCCTGCGAGGCTTGGCGAGGTTGGATTGCATTCCGGTGGATTTGGTCAGCATCTCCACATAGCCCAGCGGAAGGAGCAGGCGGCTACTTGCCGGGATTTCTAGCAGCCGGATAAGGACCGGTGCTCGAGCTTGCACGACGTAAGAGACTCCGCTCGAGGTCAAACCGAGCGAAGGAAATTGAGGGTCCGGTCGTGGTGCGGCCGCCGGGAACCCACACGCGGCGCTCCTCCTCCACGCGGTTGATCTGCCCTCCGATGAAGACCCGCAGCTTGCAGTTCCGCCACCTCTTCTTCCTCGTCAGCAGGTACGGGATGAGGAGGGACAATCCTGCAGCCCGACGAGCAGAGCGCACGGTCAAACTCTCCGGCGCCACCTATGCCGCCGGCAACCATTGGTGCAGGGTGATCCACCACCGATCAGTTCACCGACTTTATTGGGTGAAGGCGCAGCCCTTGCAACTGCTGGCAGAAGGACCTCCCGCTAAACACAGCTCTATAGATCCATAATACAGGTTTTTTTGGGGTTAGATCAGGTAAATATATACATGTGTCGTTAAACCCGCCACCACCCGACACAGCCAATTAGTAAGGTTTGTCACGTAAACAGAACGTGCCAGTTCGTTACTAGTACAGCACACCAGTGTGTCGGAGAGCAAAGCCACAACATTTACAATCTGAGTACGACGTTTCGTATTGGTGAAACGAGCTTGATGAAGCTATCTCGGTGAAACATCCTTTGTGTCGCCGCTTGCATTTGGTTCACATCGGCCTCCCCCCTCCACGCGTCTCTCTCGCGGGGATGCTGCGGATCGCGGATCGCCCTGCGCCGGTACCTCCGTCGTCGAAGAGCCAGTAGATGTCGACGTACTTCTTCCCCTGGGAGCCCTGGAAGCTGCTGGGCGTTTGGACGTCTGTGATTGCGGCCTCTGGATCGGCTGTTCCCATGGACAGAGCGACGGGGGGGGGGGGGCGTTAATGGGGTGCGGCGGGCAGACTGCAAAGAGGGTTCACTTTTCTCGGTTGAAATTCTTTTTTATGTCACCAGGTAATGCCCACTGAGCTATGTAGCTCTTTTTTCAGAAGCGACCTAGCCAAAAATGATAGCCCGCCAAAGTGGCTTATCGCGTGGAAATTTACGGCAGCCAGATACTCTGAAACGCCCGTTTCTATATGTGTAGGAAAAAGAAACCGGAGGACCCGGAGAAAATTCCACGTGACCAAGGGGAGACAAACACGCAAACTCCAAATATACAACAGGCTTCAGGGTCGGAATCGACCCCACGATCTCCTGTACACCAGTCGAGGCAGTTAACATCTCCTAGCCACCGCGGCACCCATCATCTCGCTCACGTTTGATGCTGGATGACCCGGCTGCCCCGATTTGGTCGCGAGATCTCAGTGCCTTGCTGTTCATAGCTCGTGGTTGGGTTCACGACCGGGTGAGCGCTCATCATCCTGATTGTGATCGGTCATGATCAATTCACTGCTGGATGAAGATCTCCGCAAGTCATTGCTGAGCGGCGATAAGGTGTCATTTGTGGAAAGGGATTGAAAGTTGATTGGAACTGCGGATGCCATCTTTGTCAGCTGAGCCTCACTCGCCGTGCATTAATTGCAATGTGAATTCCTACGACACCCAAACATCGTCATGATCAGCATCGTTATGTTTTTCGTAAAATGATGCATTGATTCACTAATATCGATTCTGAAGCTCATGAAACATGGTTATAATTGCATGTGTTTTTAGATGTGTACATGCTGTATCCAATGGGGTCCATGTCACCCCTGCAGCCACGAGAGGCACTAAC
The DNA here is from genome assembly GCA_014621495.2 of Entosphenus tridentatus. Classification (NCBI taxonomy): domain Eukaryota; kingdom Metazoa; phylum Chordata; class Hyperoartia; order Petromyzontiformes; family Petromyzontidae; genus Entosphenus; species Entosphenus tridentatus. Next base: position 3,558,685 of record CM025663.2, read on the forward strand.
ATTCCCTGCGATGCGAAATTATAAATAACATCGAATCAATCTTGACCGTGAATTTCGACAATTCATTGCCTCTTCCTGGAGGTTGTATAAATCCACCCCTAAAAGCATCGTCATCATCATCATCGGTCGACAATCACGATAGTTATTGCCGAATTATTATTATTGTTGAACAAATACGGCTACTTTTTTTTCTTTTCGGCCACATGAGCGTCGAGCGACATCTCAAGCGGTCCCGAGGCGCCCTCCCCCAAGGCGCGCACTGGCCGGCGAAGCACGGCTGAAGGTCCGAGCGCAGCGCGTGCATTGACTGGAGAGCGTGCGACCACAACGACGGTGCCTTCTGGGTGGCCGCGAGTCTCGTGAGTGCGAGCCACGCCACCTGCGCCGCTGCCGTCCCCGTTGGTGTGCGAGTGTCCGTTTTCCGTCCCGTTAAACGTCGGGTTAACTGCACGCACGCACAGAGGACAAAGAATCCTTGCATCCCTCCGAATGGCTTCCGCAGAAGTGTCCCGGCGACCCGATTCACCAGTGGCGTGCGGCCGCCCGGCCGGAACTGACGGTGTTATGATATCTCTGACGCTGCCCTTAAATGTCAACGGACAAGGTTAGGGCCACAGCCGTCCGCTGTGGCTCTAACCGTGAAAAAGGAGTCGGTGAGCACAAACACGGGCTTGGCAAAAGCCGCAGAGGTTCTCCCCACCAAAACAGGCCGAGTCGGTGCTAAGCACCTTGAAAGGCGCTGGGGGCGTCAATTTTACGCCGGCCCTCGCACGCGGTGGGGGGGGGGGGGGTTCCGCGATGAGTGGCCGAGTTGCATCGTCGCGGCGGGCAGACCGCTGGGGTGCGTCGAGAAGGAGAGGCAGGAAGGGAGAACGTGGAGCCGTCGACAAGAGGCATTAGTGGGTCTCACCTCGAGCCTGCGCGGATTGGGACACGTCCAGCCCCTCCTTCACCCTCAGGATGCAAACCCCGAAGTTTAAGTCGAAGGCATCACTGCGGAACACAGGAAGAGGGGATGGGCGGGGGGGGGGGAAGAGCCGCTTTGGGTGGTGGGGCTCGCATTGACGGGAAAGCGTGGACACGATCCCATCTCTCCGAGCGGTGACAAACGCGCACGGGGCGTTGCGTGTCCGCGGCACCTACTGGACTATGTTGATGTAATCCTCCATCTGCTGAGGGTGCTTGGAGCTCCAGTTCTTCTTGAAGCCCATCACCAGGACGTCCGGCTTGAACTTTCCCAGTCCGGCGGCCTGCCGTGCCAGCAACGACGATATTTCACTCATGGTGCGGAGTTTGTGGGGGGGAGGGGGAACACGGGGGAGGGGGCAATGGCCCACCCAAACTGAACGCCTTTATTCATTTATTTTCAGTAGTCTACAAATAAAATTAGAATACATTTCCTTGTTGCACCTGCGATTCCTAATGATGAGGGACAAAGCGAACCCCTGCCCTCTGCAAACTACAGAAGTCGAACTCTGCCGACGATTTCACTGAAACACCTTTGGCCTGGTCTCAAATTGAGCGAGATTCCGTCACAATGGCCAACATTTTGAAGTCTACGAAATTCATGACTTTGTAAGACATCATCATAATCATCGCCACTCCTCCCCGCACTTCCCCCATCTTGGTATCATAGCCACTAGAAGTGAGAACGCAAGCGAGACGCGAGAGGCGTCTGGTTTTCCGAACGAACACATTACATAAGGTCGCACTCGTCACACGCAAAGTGCTCCCCACAAATGAACCACAACACCTTACTGATTTCATCAAGGAGCATAAATCATCACCCAAACTCCGGACATCCTCGCAGCAGCCTTTGGCTAGCCGTCGAACAAAGACGGTCACTGCATGGCGTGCTTCTGCGGCCGTCTGGAACGCTCTTCCGTTCGATATTAGGAAACCACTGGCGCTTTGCACTTTTAAATCATCAATATTGAAAACTCATTTCTTGAGAACTGCTTTTTGTGTTGAGCACCATACGTAGCCAACCATGCTAATCGGAGGTGCAGGGGAAGGACAACACTGCACAATGATCTAAAAGTAAATATCTCCGAGTGTCTCCCTAATATCATAAGGAAGAGCGTTCCAGACGGCCGCAGAAGCGCATCTGATGCGGTACGGAGGGGGATCGACAAAATCGGCGCAGGAAACTCGATGGACCGTTGCGTCGCGCCACCGTGGGAGACATCGACGGCTTGCGGGGGGACGTCCGGCAGTGGACAGATCACGGACAACGATGAAGTGACCCCTCGGGGTTTAGAGCGCCCGCCCGGTGGGGTGCAGTCGCTCGTACCTGCAGCATCATCTGCGTGCCGGCGCGCAGGTTGCTGGTGGCCACGGTGTGGTAGAAGGCGTGCATTTTGCGCTTGGCCATCCACCGCACCTGGCCCTCCACGCTCGCCTCCTTCTGCTTTAGGCCGCCGGGGCTCTGTGGGGGTCAGCGGCGGAGCAGCGGGGTTATGTACGTGCGTGTGTCGAGCTTCTCGTCGCACCGTACGCAGTCGACCGTGCCGATCGGAGGTTCGCTACCCCCCCGGGGAGACAAAGGCGGCCGGGCGTGTTGCTGGCCACCCACCCCCCCTCATGTGCCGTGCCGTTCTTGATAGGTGCTCGCTAACAGCACTTGCCCCGACAGTCTGTTAAGACTACACGGGGGATTTTTGTCTTTGTAGCGGAGTGTGGGGGACGCGGATCGGGCCGTGCTACTGATCCGCTCGCTTTCCCACTGCCGAGCCACCTCGGGAGCTATACGTGTGCACACAGCACACGGGGGGGGGGGCCTTTTTGTCACTCCACTGCTGCATGAGGGCCTCCCTCACACCACCGGGGGGTCATGGGGTTTTACTTTACCACGCTGGTCGGTGCAGTTTCGCGACGGCGGGGAGAATATATAACAATTTTTACTATTTTTTTTTACCAGGTAAGGCCCACCGAGCTATGTAGCTTTTTCTCAGACGTGACCTGGTCACAAATGACGGCTCAACGAAGTTGCTTACCACGTGGACATTTATAGCAGCCAAATACTCTGAACGTGTGATGTTGATTCTAAATATGGAGGGAAAAATCCACGCGATCACCAGGAGAGAGAGAAAGAGAGACACACGCAAACTCCAAATATACAAGCGTCAAGGGTCGGGATCGAACCCACGACCTCCTGTATATCAGGCGAGGTGGTTAACATCTCGCCACCGTGGCGCCTTACATAGTACTGCACACGTTGCCCACACAGTTCACTGTACTCCATAACGCGGCTTCACTAATTTTCAGAGGGTCACTTTCGCCGATCAAACATCGTCAGTGTGCGAGGGCCGCCACGTCATTTCAAACCATTGGGAGTTTGACAGCAGCAGCACGATGATGACGGGGGGCTGTTTTCACCATTTGTGCATTGTCAGGGGGCCACAGCAAAGGCCACCAGGGGCCGCCAATGACCCACGGGGCCTTACAATGAAGAACGCCGCTCTCTAGCGATTTATTTCGCTGCGACTGCCCTCCGCTGGCCGCCACGGTAGCCCTGCAAAGCAGCCTATAACACCTGCTTTTGTCTTCGCAGTTGCTCGACTGATTATTAAAATGCTCGCAGAGCTGACGGCCCCGTGCGCGCTCACCGACACCACGTTCCCGCACAGCATGAGGCTGTGCTTCTTCGTGAAGGTCCCGACGAAGTCCACGAGGGCCGGCCGCAAGTTGGGGGGCCCGGTCAGCACCAGACACTGCGGCCTGCGGCAAGGGCAGAGAATCGTGCGTCAGCCAGTCTCTATCTGCTGCTGCTGCTGCTGCTGGACAGGCGTAGAGGCCCAGTGGCGTACGGTGGCTTCAGGCCTGGTAGGCGGCGACACGCACGTGGCGTCAAGGGTTGTCCCTTCGCAATGCAAGGGGGTTGCGGGGGATGATTCCACCGTACTTCACCACGTTGGCCGGTGCGGGTTGATTTGGCCGCAGAAATTATTTCCCAAGCGGCATTCTTTTTGCTGTTGTTGTTGTTGTCTTGAGACCAAAGGCAGACATTGTGCAGTTCGTGAAAGACCACGAGATGAGGAGAGGGTCGATTGCCAAAGTAATTCATGGCTCCACTATGACCCCCATGGTTAAGGGACATGATGAGGATGATGGCTCTATATGAATCTATAGACGATAAGAGAAGATAAGACGATGGTGATTTGGACACTCAGTATTTTCCCACCACGGCTGTTCCAGTGACATGCGGTGAGGTCAATGGCTGGGGAGGCACTGGCTAGTGTCAGAGCCAGATTCACACACTGAGGGGGGCGTCGCCTCATGGAGGGGGGCGTGTCCTCACTGAGGGGGGCGTGTTAGACACGTCTCCCTGAGTGAGGCAGATGTGATAGCTGCCTCCCCTGGTGGTTTCATGACGAGACCAGCGAGCCTAAATATCTTTATACACATACATGAAATAAGTTACCTGGAGTATGGAAGGCGAGGACATGAAATGAAGGGGTCTACAAACATTACATTGGTGACATACTGAGATAGTAGCAGGCACGCGCTTATTGCCCGCGCTCCATCCAGTTACTGAGGGGTTGCGCAATCAGAGGGGAGGCTGAGCTCGTCGCTGCCTCACCTCTCGTCTCTTCCTGTATTTGCAGCGGAGCTCCGAAAATTAAGCGATTTTGACTATAAAAATTAGTGGAATCGTACAGAAAAGGACATTTATCACAGATCAGTGGGAAAATCTTAATATTTATTTGACTTGATTACTCTTTATTTTTACTTTCCGTAACAGCTGTTTTCATTGGAGTATGACAGGTGAGACTCTGCCTCCCCTGCCTCCCCTGACCGCACGTCCCTGGGCTGTTCTAACCCCAGCACGAACACCCCCTGAACAGCGTACCGGTAGTTCTTGATGTGTTCCTCCACCTGGTTGAGGCTCACGGTGTAAGACAGCGCCATGTTGTAGGATCCGGCTTGGACCGATGAGCCCCAGTTCACGGCTGCCGGGAGGAGACAAGCGGCGGTGGGAAACTGCACATCAGCTAACCCCGATGGAAACATGCCGCTTATAAACACAAGTCAAGCGCATCACAACAACACCGATTCCATCAAAAAAATGAGTGATGTTTGAATCATCTTCTTCCTTCGTTCATTTAAATTCCTCATTCGTACGGTGAGTTCCCCCTTTTTCTAACTGCGAATATTTCGTTTGGGGATGTTTCGATGATTCTGTCTTGGTCTATAGACCCACAAGGCTGGAGAATGAAAACACAACTGGGAGTATTTGAGAGGTGGCTGGGTTGGTGTTCAGAGGTCAGAGCAATGAGCCGACGCTGCTGAGATACCGCAAATCAGGCAGGCACCTCCGTTTAATCACAGCCGCCTGTTTAGTCAAAGCGTTGATAGTCTCAGTCTAAATTTCGATTTAAAGCTTTCGTGACTGCAGGGATTCATCTTCTTGGTTCTTTCGGTAAAGTCACCTAGAAGGGAAATAATAAAATAATAAATGAAAACATAATAAAATAATATAATAGTCTCAGTCTAGTGACCAACGACTATACAACGAAAATACGACGTTAAATTTGCTTCTTCGCTGTGAGAATGAGAAATCTCAGAAATATCAGTCTGGCGAACATTGCTCTCAATATGAACATGCCGTCCTCGACTGTCTGGAACAGTGGTCTACAGAAGGGACCTCAGAGGTAGTTCCGTTTCATCTGCTTCCGTGGGCTGTTCTCCAACGCGAAGGCTCGCACTGCTCTGCGAGAGTTCCAAATAGATGATTCATCTCGTCACGTGACACCGATGGCGCACTCGCGATAAAATGTGGCAAAGAAGCATTTGATTTGTATGGAGAGAAACTGCCTCCATATGCATTATTTGTATTTTCATAGAGTTTTTGTTGCATGCTGGCAAAATATCTGGCCGAAGGATGACACTCGTGCTATGTCTGCAGGGCCCACTGGCTACCAGGCCGAGTGGCCTAGGAATAGCTCGGCCACATTCCAGTAGCACGGCCCGGATCCACGTCCCCCGCACTCTACGCGCATCGAGGCTCCATGGACGCGGCCTTGCTACAAAGACCCCCCCCGTGTAGCTTTAATAGACTTTTGGGGCAAGTGCTGTTAGCGAGCACCTATGAAGGCCGGCACGTCACACGAGGGGGTGGGTGGCCAGCACCACGCCCGGCCGCATTTGTCTCCCCAGTGGCGATGTTTACTACACACCGCACCAGGCACTTATTTGAGGACGAGTAGACATAGGGGAGGTGCAGGACCGGTTCAGATAATCGCCACCGGTGTTGGCCGCGAGTGGGAATAGAACTCAGGACCCTGGGGTTCATAGCGCAGCGCCCTAACTGCTATTCGCCACTAACTGGCGGTGACATCACCGCCACTTAGTGGCTTGTGCCAGGCTATGTGCACGTTGAGGCCACGTGAAGTGTCCAATGCCCCCGCCGGAAGGAGGTCACGGGGCAGACCCAGGTGCCACGGGTCGACTGACTGAGATGACTACTGGCCGATGCACCACCTGTGCCTCCTCCAGTTGGCCCCGCTACACACGCACACACACACACAAACGCGCGCAGATTGCCCGCGCCGCCACGGTCCCACTCACCTGGCTTCTTGTAGATGACGTAGGCCAGGAGGAAGATGACAATCCCGACGACGATGAGCGCGGCCCACCAGGTGAGCAGGAACATGATGACGATGGAGATGATGGCGCCGAAGAGCGATGCCCACTTGCTGTAGTAGCGGAACGACGGGCGCCAGCCTGATGACAGAAATCGCTCGCGCTCACTTCACGCGAATCGCTCGTCGCAAGTAACCCTGCGGCATCTTTGCGTTGCGTTGCGCATCTCACCGGGAGAGTTGGTGATGGAGGCGTGGAAGCAGGAGAAGTTGATGAGTGCGTATGAGGCCAGGAAGAAGTTGGAGATGATGGGGGCGATCGTGTTTAGCTCGGCTGTATGGGACACCCCCCGGCGGGCAGCGAACAGGGTGAGACGGGACACAACGTCACGCGAGCTCCGGTCATCCTCGCAGCAGCAGCAGCAGCAGCGGCTTTTGGCTGGCCCCATCGAACAAAGACGGGTCGCCGCGTCGCGCGCTTTCAAATGCCCTTCTGCGGCCGTCTGGAACGCTCTTCCGATAGTAGGAAGCAACTGGAGCTATGGCACTTTTAAATCTCGATTAAAAACGAATTTCTTTAGAACTGCTGTTTGTGTTTAGTTTGTTGTCCTTCCCCCGCACTTCCGATTTGCACTGTTGGCTATGTACGGTGCGAAAGAAGTTCAACATACATGCATACATCAACAGTCCTGATAACCTCATGAATACAGGTTTTCATTGCAGTATGCCGTAGCAGATGCGTTCGAAGAAAAGGGTGCACAAAGCGGAACTGCGCAAGACAGCTGCCTGCTAAATAGCGCACACAGCACGCACACACAGCACGCACACACAGCACACACACACAGCACACACAGTACACACACACAGCACGCACACACAGCACGCACACACAGCACGCACAGTACACACACACAGCACACACAGCACGCACACACAGCACGCACACACAGCACACACACAGCACACACACAGCACACACACAGCACACACACACACAGCACACACAGCACACACAACACACACGCAATGTTCTCCGTCTGACCGCATGTAGAGTGAGTTAAAACCACATAGAGCAACATTTGGGTAGAAATATGTGAGCCGAATAGAGTAAGCGAAATCGCACAAACCGAATGAACCCGCGTAGAGCGAGGGACACCTGTGCCGTGCACCCGGGGTATTGCCACCATGACTCGATCATCAACATTTGTCATTGCACACTGGAGGTGGGATTGCTGAGGGCTCCGACACAGATGGTGACGCGACACAAACCTAATCTCATTGCCTCCGACCATTTGCACATTTGCAAATATTCCTCTCAGCGCTCGTTTGTGTCCGCAAGTTTTTTTTTTTATCTATTTGACCAGTTTTCTGTAAGGTGAGTCCCTATTAGCAACAGAGCATCATGGTAAAATTAATTTGTATTGGATCATCTTTACCAGAGTAATCATGACCCCATGTTACCCACCAGACATTGCCGGATTATCCTAGTAGTCAAAGTAGCTACACATATGCTACGGGACCCGCACTTCAAAGGGCCCCGTGTTAAATGCTTTCAAGCTATCAATTCCGGTTCAGTGATTCTGCACTTGCTCTATTACTATAGTACTATATTGCCTTCAACTTTTATGAACGACTTATTTGGCTGTATAGCAAATTAAACAATACAATTACTTTACTATGCAAGTTAAACATTTACGTGTTTTAATACTTCTGTGTTTTTATTTGTTTATTTAGGGCCCCTTCATAACATATGCTACAGATTCTTAGGTTTTTTTCGGTAAAGTCACGTAGGTAAAAAAAACTGATACAGCTATCATGCTGTGACGGTTCCACCTGAAGACGGAAGCTTGCGTTGCCTCCGAAACGTCGTGATTTTTATTTTATTTTTATTTTACTTTAATTAATTAAAAAAATTTACCTACGTGACTTTACCGAAAAAACCTAAGAATATGAATCCTTGCAGTCACGAAAGCTTCGAATCTAGAAATATGCTACAGACCCCGTACTAGCTTAATCCGGCACTGCCACCAGACAGACAGACGCACAGTGCTAATGCGTGAACCCTTTCGACGCCATTTGACGAGCCTTCGAAATAAACGCGAACGGTGTCTGCGGAGAGGAGGAATCACCGATGAGGATGAAGCCGACGGCGATGATGAAGGTGAGGATGTAGCCTGGGATGGGCTCGTTGTTCTTGCCGTAGCCACGGCCAAACATCCCAATGCCCGGGTAGAGTTGATCCTTGCACAGGCACTGCAGGGGGGGGGCGGGTGGGGGGTGACATTGCCAACTATGACCCAACGGCACGGGCTCAGCTTCTGCAGCAGGGAACAAAAAACACGACCCGCGCCTCCAGACCCGCGCGTTGGCTTGGCTTCGCGCGTGGCCCTGGCTCGGCTCGCATGCGCCGATGGAACACGGGGCATCAAAAGGTGCGCGTTGGCTGCCGACCGCCCATTTCCCGTTGCTCTTGCCTGGAACACTTTGGGAGCGCTGACGAGGCAGGCGAGCGCCGACGAGAGCGTCGCCCCGAATATCCCGGCTGTGATGAGCGGCGCGATCCCCGACACCAGTCCCATGGTCTGTGGGGCGCGCACGGGGTCCACACGCACGCGGCACAAACAAAGATCCCCGTGTACCAGACTGTTGGGGCAGGTGCTGTTAGCGGCGAGCAGCACCTATGAAGGCCGGCACGGCACACGAAGGGGCTGCGTGGCCAGAACCTCGCCCGGCCGCCTTTGTCTCTACCCTAGTAGTTGATGATGACGCATCGCACCAGGTGCTCATTTGAGGCCGAGTCGACCTAGGGGAGGCCCGGGTCTGGTTCACATTAGGGTCACCGCTGTTGGGCGTGAGCGGGGTAACCGGGTTCGTAGCGCAGCGCGCGAACCCGCTACACTACCGCTCCCGACGAGCACACATACACGCGCGCGCGTGCAGGGAATTGCAGGGATGCACCTTTTACCTTTTAAATGTTTTACTACAAATCAATCAAGGCCAACGGGATGGGATACAAACGGCGACGATGCAGGTGGGAGAGTGAGTGTGCCCCAGGCTGCACCTAGGCCTCGGCAAGGTAAGGTAAAAGTGTAAAAACAACGAGCCTACCTTTACCCTACCTTTTACCTTACCACAATACAATCACTCTACCCTACCTTTTACCCTTTAGCAGGTAAGGTAAAAGGTAAAAAGCAACCAGCCTACCTTTTACCCTACCCTTTACCCTTACCCCTTGGCATGTCGACACCTTTACCCTTTACCTTTACCCTTTTACCCGGTAAAAAGGGTACAATTACCTTACCTTGCCGAGGCCTAGCTGCACCTGGCCGCTGGTCAGGGCGCCCCCCCCCCCACCCCGCACCTGGTAGTTGTTGATGAGTCCGTAGGGGCAGCTCTGCGCGAGGGTGCACTCCGTGAAGTTCCAGCCGTGGTCGCAGCCGAGACCCACGCAAGGCACCGGGGGCACCCCCTCCGGCAAGGTGTCGTTCACATTGCCCGACGCGTCGCGGATCACGCACGACGCTGCGCGAGGGGCAAAAGAAAGAAGAGAACACGCAAAGTGACGCTCGTTTCCTCTGTGCGTTGGCGCGTCTCTCCCCGCCTCTCTCTCTCTGTGCCCGCGTGTCCCTGTTGTTGCATGGTCACACTGCTGAGCCAGTTGCGGCTCAACTTCCACGAGGTGGACGACCTTCTGGACATCAAACAGCGCCCCCCTCCCCCCCGGCCAGAACAGTGAGCAGTGCCCAGCGATCGCGGATGCATTCACTACAAAGAGAAAGATCCTCCATGTAGCCTTTACAGACTGTTAGCGAGTAGCACCTATGAAGGCCAGCACGGTGCACGAGCGGGCGGGTGGTCAGCCTACTACGTCCACCCGGTCGCCTTTGTTTCCCCAGTGGGCGATGTTTACGCAGCGCACAAGGTAGTCATTTTAGGCTGAGTCGACCTAGGGGTTTGAGCGCAAGGGTCCACTGAGTTTATGGCTCAACGGGACGTAAATCTATCAGCTTTTATTTTTTAGTCCCTAGCGCCTTTACACAAAAAGATTTCCTCGGAACGCTTTACACAACAAGAAAAAATAAATACATTTAAAGAATAAGAGATTATAAATAGATTCATCAAAGAAAATAAAAACACCAATAATTTTGAGAGCGATGTGATAAGCGGACAATACATTGGAAATGAAAAACACGAGGGAGCAGTATGGACAACTGAGCTATACGGATCTTTTTCAAAACCCACGACCTCCTGTATACCAGGCGAGGTAGTTAACAACTCGCCACTGCGGCGACCCTGCACGTACGTGTGTTGAACTTCTTTCGCACCGTACGTAGCCAACCGTGCTAATCGGAGGTGCGGGGGAAGGACAACGAACTAAACACAACGAACTAAACACAAACACAAACAATTAGTGCCACGTTGTGGGGAAGGCAATGGTGCCAAAACGACGTCGCTCGGCCCCGTTCCCGATCGTCAAAGTGACTCGGATTTTCAGGTGATGAGAGTTGACGTGGCGGTCAACAGATTGTGGGGAAGAAAATGAGGTGAACGAGATGAGACACCCCCCGTGACGTCGTAACATAAGAAGTCATGTGCCTGCCAGCACATTCCATTTTTACACTAACCTTGCTGTGGAACAATGACACCGGTGTACACGTGTGTGCGTGTGTGTGTGTGTGTGCGTGTGCGCATCTCACCGATGGTTGCGGATATGACCAGGTAGGAGACGGTCGTCCAGAAGATGGACAGCATGGTCCCCTTGGGGATGGCGATGTTGGGCTCCTTAAAAGCCACAATCGGGGTTCAATGAAACATACCTGTCAACTTTTGATTGAAAGCTTTCGTGACTGCAGGGATTCATATTCTTGGTTCTTTCGGTAAAGTCATGTAGAAAGGAACTAATAAATTAATATAAATATAAAAAACACAGCAAGAAAATGTGAAAAAAGTTTCTTGCTGTGGATTTCACACCTGATGATGATCGCTTGTGTTGCGGTCGAAACGTCGTGAGA
>CM025663.2:3594007-3616829 GCA_014621495.2 Entosphenus tridentatus
ATTGTTTTATTTGTATTATTTTATTATTTCCATTCTACGTGACTTTACTGAAAGAACCAAGAAGATTACAAAACCCTGTTTGTGGTCAAAGGGCTGAGCGTAATGAACATCGTGTTCAGAGCAAACATAAAAAATGGTGAACAGAAGTCTAAAGGGCAACTTTTCTCATATCTTTACCATGCACAGCAACAACAAAAAACCCACAAGAAAAACAATATTCTTTAAAACCACCGTCCTGAATTTCACATCTGACAACATGGCCCTCAATCCCTGAGAAGCCCTAAAATATGTACACTATCATCAACTTGAACTCATATTATCAGACTACAAACAATAATACTCAACAAACAACAGGAGGTACGATCGCTCTCGCATGTCACAGCTGCACCAGACGCATTATTAAAAATAAAAAAAAGTCTTATTTTATTAATAATGCAGACTGTTTACCAGCATGCTTTGTTAATTATATGTACATCGCTGAGTTATGGCTTTGATGCGACCATTTATCTGGCAAGAACACTGCACTGCAAAATGCGAAGCTTCACAATGAAAAATCCAGCAATTGGCGTGAAGTGTTGGTGCGGAGGCTGCAATGGAGATCTCCTAACAGCGCAATGGCACTACAATCACACGTGTCGAAAAGAGCAGCCACTGCAGCTGCATCGCTTGTACTTTGGCGAACGGGACCACCCCTCAATGCAAGAGCCCACAAAACAGGAATAACTTTTGGAGGCCATGTACCAAAAACTCACCGCCTGAGGCATCGGCTGGTGCAGTTCACGTTCTGTAACATTTTGTACAGCAAGTATGATCGAGATTATGAATTATGACCGACTGCATGATTTGGGCCAAGGTTGAGCCGAGAGTTTGAGTTACAATCGAGGAATCGGGGGTCATTGTCGGGTTTGTATTTGTCAATGTACAGCCCTTTAGCAATCCACTGCTGGATGATGGCCTCCCCACCACGCCAGGCGGTCAATCTGGTCTGGTGGAAGCTGGGAGCACAGAGACGTGGGAGCATAATGCACAATGGACTTTGCTGCATTGCCCTCTTCTGTCCAGCACACAGCCACCCTCCCCTGAACGCCCGTCATTCATGGGCGTCGGCCCATTCGAGCACTCGGTCCCGTTTAGTTTCCGTTAACCTGAAGAGATCGGGCGCATGCCGGGGCGATTTGGTCAGAGGTAATTTTTAGCATTATCATTATCCAAGTCATCGTCCAGTGCCAAATTCTAGCAACAGAACCAACGCCAAGGAAGGATTTTTCATGACGGCGCGTGGTTGGCCAGCGAGAACGCGTGCACATGCATGCGTGCACCAGTGGCGGCATTTTTTTTCCGCGTAGGTCGTGAAAACGATGGCATTCTCTGGAACTGTGACGTCGAGTAAAATACGACGATGCAATCCATCGGGCAGAGTTTGCTCTCTCGCCGACCCGTGCAGGTGCGCAATGAATAGAATGCTGGGAAACGAGGAACAGGTCCCTCTTGTGAAGAGAATTGTCGCAAAGTTGAAGCTATCTAAAAAGTTAAAACAAAAATAACAAAATACTCACCCCTATACGTCAACGTGAGTTTACAAACGTGAGAACCCCCAAAAAAGATAACAACACACAAGTCAACCTTTTGGCCGAGTTTCATGTCAATGTCCTTTCTCCCACAAAAGAGATTATATGCGGCCTACATATATATTATAGACGATTAAATACATAAGCTCTACAACGGCGGACCGACAGAAGCACACACATGAAAAATGACACTGTCGATAGATGGCAGCGTAGCCGTTTCTGAGAAAGTAAAAACGCTTATCGTGTTGTTATTATTAATAAGTGCCGACAACGATCCCCCTGATGAGGTAAGCGAGTGGCCCCCGGCTTGGCAGAGCCGTGTTTTCAATCTCTACGCTCTGCCATCCATCAACCGGCAGCGCTGCCACCAACACAGCCCCTGTGCACCGATTTACCCACTGTCGTAAAATTGGCCAACTGTTCTAAAAAGAGAAAGAAAAAAAACCCTGGCAGGCTAGGCTTGGGCACTATCGAGATAATGCTATAAGAAGCTTAATTTTTTATTCTATGTTTGGATCATGACGCTTGTCAGGTTTGAGGACGGCTGTGATGTACGACAGGAGACTTCCCAGTCCAATGGTGACAAAAAACTCAATTACAGGACGTGTGTGTACGAGCTGTTTTAACATCGGTGTGCTTTGAAACATGGGAATAATAAAAGTTTACAACGTAATACAAAACGAAAGAAGCTTGCGAAAACGTACATTAATTTTAGCATGCTTTGTGCAAACATAATGCTTTAATACAAATGAAATTCCTTAAATGTATGCTTTGGAAATAAAAAATCACCCTAAAGTAACACAAATTACCCCCCAAAAAAAGAGCTGGCTACATGTAAAATAAAAATAAACATTGCATATTTAAGCACTGTCAATTTATCAGGTGCGCACCTCACATTCTGACCTAATGCCTTTAGATACCAGTCTTTTCCAAACAAGTAAATGTGTAAATACTTTCAATGCATAATCAGTCTCCTCGAGCTCACATCATGCAGGAAATTCTGACGCTGCTTATTTAACTTGAGCATCCGTAGATACAAGTTCCTCGAATATTCACTTTAAATGTGCGAGTAAATAGCTAGCGTCAAAGCACAATGCTTATACGTAGTCTGCTTAAAAGGCATTTTAACCCATTTGCGAGAAGTTTAGAGATATATAGTAACTGTTGCAGTCGCAAAGTGACAGTCATAAATACATTGTGGCTGTAAGCAGAAATGATTTTTGTGTTTAACACTGGTACAGGAAACAGTGGAAATGGTCAGTCGGGTTCTCAACTATAAATATTTTTTTTCTAAAATATAACTTATTTGTATCCATTTTTCACTGTGACTTACGACACCTGTAGTGCTGAAAATGTATGATGGTAGTTTCAAAGTTTTACAGTTGTGGGTTTCCTCCTGCTCACTATTGGCCAGAGACTGCATCCTTTGACCTTTGACTTTTCCTTAAGGAATCTTCCAGTGTTCAGCCACATGCAACCGAAGCGAGGGGAAAACATCTCCTGCCCAGGACAAGCGACTTTGTATCAAACCAGGTCAACTCTAAAACTCTGTGCGGTCAAGGCTTCCTCTCCGTAACTCAGCGTTTATATAAATCGAGTGCCCTTCCCTCTAAGCCCACGGCCTCCACAGAGCCCGCTGTGGTTCAACCCACGCTCTTCCTGTCACTCGGTCCGAACAAGCGAGGGTCGCGAGCGTAAGGTCGAGGGGGCCGCGTCAAACGACCTGACAGCAGGTGACGTGGCTGAGCGCGGCGAGAAAGACCCCCTCCCCGGACCGGCCGGCGGCCCCCCCGACGGCGGAGCGCCCGCCAAGCGCGAGGCCCCTCTTGAGGCTCTCTCGGAGCTCGGCCGCCAGGCTCAACCTGGCTCCGGCCGCCACCGACGACGACGTCGTCGTCCCGGCACCCGTGAGCCCCCCGCCGCGCAGCAGCAGGCAGCAGTCTCCGGACAGCAGCGAGCTCTCGCTGCTGCAGCGTCTCAAGTGGCTCGCCGACAAGGGCGCCACGGCCCGCCACCCGGCGCACGACGACGACAGCGCCCCGTTCCGCACCAGGAGCTGGCGCCTCCTGTCCTGCCCAGCGTCCGAGCCCAACTTCCGGTTCGCGTTGGCGTCCGTGGCGACCGCGCCCTCGGCATCTTCTCTGTAACCGTCCTCGGTGACACACACCGTGACGCTGGACGACCTCTCCCTTCGTTTGCCAATGTTGGGGGAACCCAACGATTCCTTTGCTTTTGTGGATGTTCTACTACCGCCCGATGGGACGCCGCCTTTACCGCCGGCATTTTCAGTAGGGCAGCTAGGTTCTTGCCTGGACGGCGCTGACATGTCGGTAACGATGGTGCTAGACTGCGCCTCCTTGCTTGGTGCGGTGTCCGAAGCACTGCAGACAGAAATATCATCGCCAGCTGGACGCCCACAAGACTCCGTTTCCATGATGTCTGTGAGAGAAGTTTGTAATTTGATGCGATTGGAAGGGCTGCTGTTGGCAATGCCGATGTTTCCATATGAAATGTCATCGTGCGAAGCAGCATCGATTACCGGTCCCGATTTGTCACAGTCCATTGAAGACGGGTCGGCCCTTTCGAAAATGGCACCAGTTCGATTCATATTGATGTCTGTAATTCCAGAGCGCTCGGCCTGTTCCTGTACGTGCTCATACAGCGTCGGCCAATTATCTTGCGCTAGAGCCTCCGTTACCTCCCCACCCTCGTGCACGGTCTCCAGGGAGGTCCGCGACACGGAGCGGCTGCACAGCGCACCCGGGGGCAGGGACACTCCTCCCGTGCCGTGGCTGCCCCTTTTCTGCTTACTGCCGCGAGCGGGTCGAGCGCAGTCCGAGGCCTCGCCGCAAACGCCGCCGCTCCTGTCCGACACGCACACCTCCTGTACGCCCGTGCAGGACGCCACCCGGGGGGCGGAGCCACCGCCGCCGCTGGCCCCGCTACCGCTTCGTCCGCCTTTGGCGCCGCCGCCCCCCGGCTGAGCGCCGCCACCCTCGCCGCCCTGATTGCTTCCGCCCCCGCCTCCCCCGTGACTCGGCCTCTCTCCGGCGCCTCCGCCGCCGCCGCCGCCGCCCCTGTCGCCTCCTCCTCCTCCGCCGCCGCCGCCGCCGCTCCCGCCTGGCGGTCCGTCTTCGTGCTGGCCCTGCCCCGTCAGGCCGCTGCCGCCGCCGTTGTTGTTGTCGTCGTCGCTCGTCTCGGAGCTGCTGCAGCCCTGCTGGTGCATGGGCTGAGGCCGGGCGGCGTGGCTGTCGGGCGACTGGCCGTGGGGCGGCGAGGGCCGGCCGGTCCCGGCCGTGCGCCGGCCACGCGGGTAGCGCTTGTGCGCAGTGCCCGGCGAGGCGAGGCTCATGCGCAGGCGGTTGAGCTGCGGAGCGAGCGCTGCGCCGACGCTGAGCTCATCCTCGGACTCGCAGCCCTCGCCCCCCTCCGCCTCCTCGCAGATCTGGTTGAGGAGCGGGGCGCTCTTGCGCGACGTGATGCGGGACATGAGCGACGGGCGCCGACGCAGCACCACCTGGGCATGCACAATCATCGCAGGGAACACAAACGATGAGCACAGTTGACTATGTGCAGTGCGAAAGAAGTTCAACGTACATAAATACGTGAGGAAAACGGCATCCGACAGGTCAAACGAACTTCCAGGCGTCCAATTTAAACAAAAATAAAAAAATACTGGGAACGTGAATTAACCAAATGTTTTATCCTCGCCAAATAGGCTTACTCAACATTTGTGCAATATCCTTTGCGGAATGCTAAACAAAAATGGGACTTAAAATATAATGACGTTAAGTCCATTCATTGAAGCAGGAACATAATTGAGAGTTATGTTTCAGAGGATTACGCAGTCATGAGCAAATATGAATCTCAGTGTATATCAAAACAGGTATTAATGTACACAATCTGTCTAATGTGCCCCCAGGACGTGGGAGTGAACTGATGCCAGGCTCTCAATTCAAAAAGACCATTCAGAAGCCATCATCTACTTCACGGTTAGCAGATGATAAAGCCACTCTTACCTACTATGCAAGCTTTGCATTCCTGGTCTACGATAATAAACTTTATCAAGGCCCTCCAAGAAACAAGAAATGCCTTGAATCAATTGGACTCTTATTAATATCAAGATGAGAACCTCTCCTATTACGGGAAAATGTTATTACAATTTAGTATGCCACAGGAAAGATCACAGGACCCGTGGCTTGGCAAAAGACGCAGCACATCTAACTAAACTTTTTATTTTACCAGGTATGTCCCATTGAGCTATACAGCTCTTTTTCAAAAGCGAACTGGTCACAAATGATAGATTAATGAAGTGGCTTATTACAGGGAAATGTATTGCAGCCAGGTTTTAGGGCAAAACAGTATTGCGTTGCGTTTGACTTTGCACTTGTATTCATATTGTATCGAGGGTTCCATTTCTCTATTTAATACGTTGATCTTATTTTATTCTCCTCCAGAATTTACCATAATTTAGATTTCGCCTGTTATTAGAAAAACAAACATGGTATGTATCAATGCTGTTGCGAGATGTTGAAAAAAACAAGGTGTTTGTTTTAATTACATAGCCTTTCATGTGTTAGCTGGAGGAATTGTTTCAATTACATAATTTAGACCCACTTAATTATAAGAGAAAGTGGTTCATAATACATTAGAAGCTCCGCTCACTTCAATATTGTCATTACAAGGTTATATATATATCATTAGAGCATAAATGCTTTGGAATTGCCAATCACTGTGTTCAGAAAAAAAATCAATGGTCCTTTCCCACTCACTCCACTGTGCTTAGGTTAGTTGACCTCCGTACGACTCTTGTACTGAACATGCCACTCCAAATCAATCACCCTACACCTGTCTCGCAGGTCGGTACGGTGCGTCCTATTTAATTAAGAACACTGCATTTTCTTTACAGAAAAAAACTAAATGAGCGAGAGTACAATTAAAGGGTCGGTGTACAAGACCATCTCGCAAAACACTTCACAAAAAAGCCACGAGGCTGAATGAAATTGCACTGCTTACACTGGTGCACAACGGAGCAGTGGTCTTAACGAAATGGCTAACTTGTTTGCATTGCACTGTGATGGCAATCTCTTAAGGTTGAAAATGAATCATTCAGAAGCTGTCTTTCCGACAGCCATGTCCTTCACCTGAGGACGGCTGCTTGCGTTGTGGCCGAAACGTCGTGAGACTTGTATTTTATTATGTTTTATTTTTATTATTTCCCTTCTACGTGACTTTACTGAAAGAACCAAGAAGCTGTTCCACCGAGTTGTGATAAGCAAAGGAGAATCTAAACAGTAAAACATACATTCGGTGTCGTTGATAAAATTTACACGGTAATCGTGGCGCAGTGGTGAGTGCACTGCGCGATGATCCCGGCAATGAAAATTTGTTTTCGGGCTTTGACGAACATCAGTTTGCCAGTGATATCTGAACTGCTCAAACTGCTCCACTTCAACCATCCTACGCTGACCAGCGTGGTGACACGTGACCAATAAGACATGGGGGGGATACCTACACCTAGCAGGAGATTGACAAAGGGCTGTTAATTATCAGAAATGCATTAAATGTATAATATCTGGTTAGGTCATACCAGTGGATGGCTTGCTACCAGAAGGATTCAAGTTCAAATTCCTATCAGTCATTGACTCCAGAGTTGATAAGACGATTTTCACTTTGTGAAAATTCACACTCGGTATACCAATTTGGGGATATACCAATTTGGGGATGCAGAATGTCACCAGCACAAAGAAACTCACTGTTATGGCCAATGATACAGGATCTGCAATGTCCACCCGTACATCAAGCGGTACATGCTTTGGCAACGCTTCACGTAAACGACCCAACAGCTGCAAACAACCTGTGCAGCAGCTTCTTCTTTTGTATGGCTGCCGATGTAGACGCAGAGCAACAACAATAATTCACATTCAGGTAATTGTTTTTTTACCCTTTTATCTGGCAACAAAACTGACACCTTTTTTATGAGGAGTCATGTTTGCATAGACCACAATACCTGCAGTCATAATACAAACAAAAAACATAACTCTGATAATGTATGCACTTTCCTTGAAGTTGATTGGTCCACACCCGAGACAGCTTTCCTTAGAGCCTAGTCTCACATGGGTTGGACCAGATGACGCGAAAAGGCGCCCAACTCAAAGACAATGCACCATCAGAGTATGAGAGCTCGGGGTAAGCATTTACACCATTGGTACCAATTATCATGTTTTTTACTGACAAATGAGGTTCCAATGGTATCACATTCAGGCAGTCAAGCCAGAGGACCATGTCAGGAGCAGCAGAGTGCATCGCTGTGATACCTGCGCAGCGACCGTGCGGGCTCACTTGCTCGGCGGTCACCGCAAAAATCCCTTCCTCCGATAAAACACCCACCTGCACGGCCTGCTGCTGTTTCCTCTTCGCCTCCATCTTCTCCTCCTCCTCCTCGTCCTCCTCTTCGCCCTCTCCGACGGTGAACACCACGGACTTGCGCCCCCCCCCGCCGGTGCCACCAGGAGATGGGGCCGCCCGTACCGGCGTCAAGGTTCCCATGGATGGCTGGGACGACCCATCGGCGGGAGAGCCCTGGGGGCCGGCCGATGTCCCGGGCCCAGACAGGTCGGCGATCTCCTGGGAGATGTTGATCCGCGCCGGCCACGATTGTCTGAGCAACCGGGGGATAAAACAATGATCGATTTAGGCAAAAATTTACATGGGACGAGCAGAACCTGCTCTGACATATGGTCATTGTCAACAGAAAAAACGGAACAAAAAAAACTGAAAAGTGCCCAAGAAGCGTGGACAGATGCTTGGAATTTCACACCGAGAGATAGACGGAGGAATACGTGGATGAGAAAACATGGGCAGGTTCGTGACATCATTCAAACGATTAAGAAAACTGAGACTGGGCAGGACACATTGCTGGACGGGATGATGGACGAAAGTCAAGAAGAATATTGGAGCGGCAGCGAAGGAATGAAACGCGTTGCAGAGGGACGTCCGCCGGGAAGATGGAGTGATGAAATCAGTTTGTGTGCAGGTGCTAGGTATATTATTACATTGCAGGATCGTGAGAGGTGGCGGGCTTGGGGAGGCCTTCATCCAGCAGTGGACTGACCATGGCTGACGATGATGATGAGCAGAAGCATTTATTTTCAGTCGTGATGTTCGCACGTTGCGATTGAAAAATTAATATCAGCAAAGCATTGCCATTAAGACAAATGATACTGCAGTTAATACCCAAAACTATTTACGAGCCAAACAGTAGTGGACGAGAAAATTATATTTTTTTTCTTGCTGGCGCTGAAAACGAACAAAGGAATGCAGATATATCAGCACTGGATTCTCACTCACATGGGAATTTTAAATCCAACTAATCCACCCAATGCTTTTAAAATATTTATTCCCTTGCTTCAACATATGGTGGCTCGTTTTAGCATAAAACGAGATTTGTTCACAGCCTGAAAGCTTTCATGATGGGCTACACTAAGGGTGTGCTGGTTTGCACAGCATGTACATATTTGGCCATGTCTGGGCAAAGTCCAAATTCCAAATAACCCACAAATAAAATTGTGCTTCTCAGGTGCGGTCGTTTGCTGCTGGTTGACATGCCGGACCCCAAATTGGCCCAAGCAATTTAAAGAATGTTTGCGAAAGGAGACGCAACAAGTCACCAGTTGCGAACGACTTTTGTCCTAACCCACATTATCGACAAGTATTCGCAGTAAATACCACTCGTGTTGCCATGGACAGGAAGAGAAAGAGTACTACATACCTGAAGTGCGCTTTGGTGGCAGCGCTAGGGCTTCCAGAGCGAGGGCTCTGCATCTGCTTGTCCAGCTTGTCCTTGAGGATGCGTTCAGCGAGCAGGAAATACGTGGCCGTTATGTGATTGTATCGGTCTGCCTCCAGTGCCCTGCAAAATGACGATGTACAATAATGAACGAGAATATGAGAACAAAACATGAAAATACACTGCAGGCGTACACATGAACAGCCCCCCTTGAGTGTGGGCCCTCCCCACACTGTGGAGGATAGTTGACGAGACTTCACCATGCTGACCAATACAGATTGATGAAAGTGGTGGGCCTAGCATGGAAGCACAATACAACAAATAATTTAGCCGCGCTGTTTTTGCTACTCTGAACACAGCACACCCTACCGGTCGCCAATGACAACTAGGCGTGCATTGTGGTCATTCATCCAAGCACGATCCAGGCTCTATCCTGCATAGTTTCTGAGATCTGATGAGATCGGGAGTATTCTGGGAGAATTAGTCTGAGGCACAAACTGTGGTACTAACTATAGCACGAGCTATTTTTGTGATTACAAACTGCGGTGGGAGAGAAACCTGCCCACGCTTTCCATAACTGAAAATGCTGTGGTCATAACACGGAAAAATTGATTCAGAATTTGCAAGCAAAGCAAAAAAATGCTTGGCCAAAATTGATGCCGAGTTTCAGGAAGTCCATTTTACTCGATAAAACCATAAACATTTGAATCTCCGGACAAAAAGAGCACGAATTATGGGTTGCAATCATAACATTGCCCCGATGCATTTTCGCACTGCACTGCGTGTTGTTTAGCATTATGTCCGACGTTTTGTTCCACGTACTTGCAGCTATTTCAGGAACTGTAGAAACTCCCAGCACATGGCGCAAAACACCTCAGAGAGCCATACTGCACAACTGTGAAAGCCTATGCATTGGTGATGAGGACAATACTTTTCAGGGCCTTTTGTCAATCCGCTGTTGGATGAAGGGCTTCACACATTACTCCACCCCCAAGCAGTTGGGGAAGCGAGGAAGGCAGAAAACGAGAGTCAACGCATTTGAACGCATTGTACTACGAATGAAGGTTTACAGTTCTGCTGCCTAGTTCTCTGATCACGCGTTTCCTGGTTGTACCACGGGGCGTTTTGGCATGGACGTCTGGCGTTTTTTTCCTTCCTGGCACGTAGAGCGAAATGCCGGACATTGTGCCGAACAGCACGCAGTACAACCCCCGAAGACACGTCAAGCGGAGAGGTTCATCCGCTCGTCGCTCGCAGTCCTGAGGCCACGTACTCTACGATGGCGTCTCGTTCGGCGATGCTGCCCAGCACCATGCGCTGCACGATGCCGTTGTGCTCGTCCTCCGACAGGCTCTTGTAGGAAATGAGCGGGGTGCTGCACTTGGCGGCTGGGGAGGGGTCCACGCCGCACAGCCATGGGTGGCCTTCCATCTCCTGCAGCGAGGCGCGGCGGCGTGGGTCACGCTGCAGCATGCGAGCGATCAGGCTGACCGAGACGCGTGCATCACAGAGGGAAAACACGACAACAACAACAACGGCACGCAGTCTCAGTACGGCAGCGCGCACCATATATGTGTGGGCACATGGTTAAATGCACCGAGTTAAATGATCAAAACCAGAATATGTAGTAGGCGTGTGAAGACTTGGAGATTACTCTCACGATACACGCATCAAATTGTGTCTGAGGAAACCATTATTTAGAAATTATGCTAATGGTTTATGAATGTTATATTTAGGATAATGGGGCAAATGAGACAGAGTAAATGGTAAAATTAGACGATCAAGACAGTAAAGAGAAGACAAAGGAATACATTATCATAAGTTTTAAATAGATTTATGACCACCTAACCATGATGAATCACTGAACCACAAAGGGGCAGTTTGTGCCACGAGTTAGGTGACGCTCCATCTGTATGTGGCACCAGTATAGCTGGGCATGATATACGTGATGGGAATTCAACTGTACCTCGTATATCAGGATTATTTGCCAGACAAGAGGTGTTGACCAATTCTAGCTTGTTAGATTGATGTCAGATTATATATTTCTGTAAAGGTTTTAAATATATTTCTAAAACTACCAGCACTCACGAGCCCTACAAGAAATACTCTACCTAAATGGGTTCTCACCAAGTTATATTAGGTTCATGCATTTATGTAAATGTCTTGAAGTATTTATATATCCCTTCTCACCCATTTCTATCAATCACACACCGTCATCCCGAACGTAATAATCATTCCTGCCTGCTAGTTTGCTTATTGATATACTGGTCTGGCTGGCTGCTTTGATAACCGATTCACCTGTCCTTCAAAAATACTTTGACAGCTTTCATTGCTCAGAAGCAAAAACTGCATTACAGCCGGGCTCATGTGACGACCCAGAGCCATTAGGACAGCACAGCTTGATGCATATTTTATACGGGATACGACAGTTACATAAAAATTACATTACACAGCAACTACATGGCAATATACGTTCGGCAAAACCTCTCTCTATGCATTAAAAAGGGTTGAGTTCTCAAGGCACTACGCCGAGACAAACACACTGTACCCATTGCTGCATCCACATAGCTGGGCCCAATGTGTACATTCCAGGGCAGCGCCTGTGTGGATGTGGCCCATTGTGCAATTGTGTGCACCTGTGTTTGGTCGAGACGGAGTTGTGCACGCTGAAATTTGCGCGATTGGGTGTGTGTTAACACTTTTTTAAATTGATTTCATCATTGCCAATCACAGCTCAATTGTGTGCCACGGGTGTCAAGGCACAAGGTAAAAATAAACAAGCACCGGTCACTACTCACTCCTTGCACTCGCGGGA
Organism: Entosphenus tridentatus; assembly: GCA_014621495.2. Lineage (NCBI taxonomy): Eukaryota > Metazoa > Chordata > Hyperoartia > Petromyzontiformes > Petromyzontidae > Entosphenus > Entosphenus tridentatus. Next base: position 3,606,180 of record CM025663.2, read on the forward strand.
GATGTGCGCGGGGACCGTGTACTTGCAGTCCATGATCATGGTGAGCGTCTCGCTGTCGTTAGCTTCCTGGAATGGCGGGTGTCCACACACCAGCATGTACAGGATCACGCCGAGGCTCCAGATGTCTACACCGCACACAAAAACAGCAACAAAATGACACTTTACGCCGGCATCCAGTGTCGCGGTTGATTGCGAACGCGGCCGAGCACATTTGCACCAAGTTGATGGTTCGACACCTGCCGCTGTGAATTGCTGGGTAGACGCACCGAAGCGTTGGCGGAAAGCTGATGATTAAAAACGCTTTGTGGAACTTGTTGTATGACAACTTCTCAGCTGCTCGTTGTGAGGTGGCGCCATATTTTTGCACTCCAGAATAGTCCACTGGTGAACCGCGAATTCAAAATCTGGCTGAGAGCCATGCACTCTACGACAGCCGTAAACATCTTTGGAAAAAAAACTATGTAAAAGCACTCCATTAGGCACAAACGCTGGGGGATCAAATTAGTGGGCCCACTCTTAGTGCTCCGACAAGAAAACCCAATGGAATAGCTCAAGGCCTTATCAGTGGGGGCGCTTCAAATATTTTCCCCGTGAGAAATTATGCACTATACTCATATGCAGGCCGATTAACTGGCCTCCATCATTAATCTTTTTTGCAGCACAACGATAAGAAAATTAACGTCCGAGCTGGTAAAGGGGCCAAAGAAGAATGGGGACACTGGCTGTGGGGATGTACTAAAGCACACCGCACATTTACATAACATTCTCCCCCACATTGAGTTATTGTTCAGTATCACACTTGCTTAGTCAGACAATGTCAACGATAACACTAAAATAATTGATCATTAGGCCCAATTTCAATTTATAGGTCATGTTTTTATTTTTCCTCCGAGTGATATTCGCACAGTATTGTCTGTTGTTTTTGTTTTGTATCATTATCGAGTCATTGTTTTAAACTGGCTGGGTTATCAGCATCAGTCTTGGTATGAGAGATCTTAGATAACACGCTTTTAAATAACAATGACTGATGTAGTTTTATTATTCGACACAATTTGCAAACAAAACTATGGATATGAAATAAGTTCACAAAACAAAGTAAACAACTGTCCTTTCCTTTTTTTTGACTAATGACCAAATCCTACATCCAATCCCATCAGATCTCAAAAACGAATAGGATTGGATTGTGCTTGAATGGGGGACCACCATGCACAAACAGTGCTGCAGGACTACACTGTGGGCAGCTAAGCACAGTGCAGCAAAATAAATTGTCATACTAAAGTCATACTATAGTCATCATACCAGTCACCGATGCTGCGACATACTAGGCAAGTCACCGATGCTGCGGCATACTATGCCCGTACATTGACATGCTAATCTCTCACAATACAATAGACACTTCCACAGCCTCCGGGAGACCATCTCTAGCCCCGCCCTCTTACCCTGATGCTGCACCCATCTCAGGCCTACATAAGACCTTGTTTCAATAGCTTTCTCTCTCTCTCACCTGAAGACGGTCGCTTGTGTTGTGGTCGAAACGTCGCGATCTATTAATTTTCTATCTACGTGACTTTACCGGAAAGAACCAAAGAGTATGTCATACGAAACTTCTACGGCTCCCAGACTTTACCAACCTGCACTGACCAACGTCATGAAGTCTACTCAAATAACCCCCAAGGACCTGCACAACAGTGTGGTGAAGCCCTTAACAAGTAGTCAATTGACAAAAGAGCCATGAAGGTGGTCTACATCAGCTGGGCCCTGCCGGCTTGGAAGTGGCCGTGTCACAGATGTGCGGAAGGAAGGGACGGGCAGACGGACGCGGCACGCGCACAAACTTGCTTGGGCCACCAAGACGCACCCTCCCAGCATTCCTGATGCCTGACTGATCATCATCAATCAATGACTGCGGGTATGTTTCTGTATGCCCAACGGAATAATTACGAAATGCCATTTAACGGCTACTTGAGTTTCACAACTTGCACCGAATCCAATAAGCCACGACTGGACATGCAAAATTCAGACAGCAGTGGTCAGTGTGAAGACGAATTGACCAGTGTGAACATATTCGACCATTTGAGACAGATTGTTGTAAAGTAGACTTAGGAGGATTTTGGAGGACCATGCCATTTCATTTTCAACGGTAGCTCACCGTTTGCTGGGTTTTAATCAAATTTACAAAACATAAAATGTACATCATCGTGAATCATGGTGAATTCACTGCTGGACAAAGGGCTCCCCAAGCCACGTCTCATGTATGTTGTATGTTTGTTATATTTACTTCGCATTGTACGTAGCCAACCGTGCAATCCACCGAGGACCTGTGTTAATGTCATCGCTCCATGTCCTTGGTTGACACCCTCTTGGATGAGTTCCTTGTGTCAGCTGACACTGTCATTACTATTGACCATTAGCCATCATCCCTACAAGCGACGTGTTCTTCCCAAGCCCACATAATTTTCTCAAGTCAACACGATGCATTCAACTATTTTCTTTTTTACACAATAAATTATACCGAGGACAAACACATGTTGGGAAAGCATCAGACTCCACGCGTATGACTGCTTCGTTGTTCCATTTACAAGGCAATAAAGGAAACAACGGATCTCACCTACAGATATTGCAATTCTCCTAGAGTAAGAGCTAGACTATTTAAGTAACAGTTCCATTGAGCTGTTACTTAGCAAGTGGCTTAGTTACATAGAAAATTATCTCCAAGCATGCAATAATAATTCGTTCTCTTTTTTTATGTTTTTTCCACCCTCAGGAAAAAAGTGGTGTAAACAGCCGGGGCAGAAACACGCACACAGGGCCCCACAGCGTGCTGAGACGTGCCCCTGCGGGGATGAGCACCAAGCTGTGCGAACGTGCATGCCACCATGTCTCCTGTTGCATGCATGTGCTTGCTCCAACACACAAAGACAAAGATCCCCCATCTAGCCTTAACAGACTGTTGGGGGGGGAAGTGCTGTTAACGAGCACCTACGAAGGCCGGCACACGAGGGGGTGGGTGGCCATCACCACGCTCGACCCCCTTTGTCTCCCCAGTGGCGATGTTTATATAAATCGCACCAGGTACTCATTTGAGGCAGAGTCTAGCTATAGGAGGCCCTGGACCGGTTCAGATAATCGTAACTGGTGTCGGCCGTGAGCGGGAATCGAACTCGGGTTGCCGGGTTTGGAGTGCAGCACGCTAACCGCTACACAACCGCTCCCCACAACATACACGCACGCGCGCACGCACGCACACCACCCCAGGGCAGTCACAATTGCCTGCTTACGTGTGCGTACGCAATTATGCAGGTCCATGGGAATGCGCTTGCATGCGTAATTGTGTATGGTAAACAGACACGACATTTAATCATGCATTTCGTGAAAAAAAAAACCCACAGCTGCCGAGCTTTTTAGGTACCACGCGTCCATAATAAGACTAAGTGGACAGCTCTAGTACTTTCCACAAGGATTCGTCTAGTAAACAAACATTTATGGTTGATTCAAAACACCCAACATCTACATCAACAGTTCATTCTTATAGTCCTAAGTGTTCGTCTCTGCAGTCCTATTTGGCCAAAATGTACACACACGACAACGAGACCGATACATCCCCCCCCACCCCCGCAGACAGTGATGGTTCTTAGTTGTCATGGCTAAACAAATTCAATGACATTACTAAATATTTCACAAATTGTGATTTATAAAAAAAGAACGCTCGTGCCAGCAATTAATGGGGTACAAATCTTGGCAGTGGTAAGTTAATTCATCCGACTGGATGCATCGGCCTTTTTAACACAAAACACAATTAAGTTTACTTTCAATACAGACTTGTGTAAAAAAAAAAGGCTCTACAATGCTGCATCTCAGCAAGCATCAATACCAGTCTATGAAAAACACAGTTCAAGAGCGATACATTGAGTCTCCAGATCCCACCGAGGAGATACAATTCGCTCATATGCAGGAGTGACATGGATTGTGGCATTCCGGGACTGTGGGGAGTGCCAACAACACGTGGAGGCCCTTATCCAGCAGCAGATAGAACATCTCCAATCAGCACGGTTGGCTATGTACGGTGCGAAAAAAGGTCAACATACATACATGGCTGACGGTGATGACAGTGATAGCAACATCAACGTTTAGTAAATAATCAAGGAAGAAAAAGAGAGCCTCTCAATTGAGTTCCTGAACAAGCTTCCAGCATGTGAAATGAAACGTCAGACATTATGCCAAACGGTACAAATCAGAGAGCTATACAGCGCAACCGTCAATGACCACGCAGTACTGTTAATCTTAAGCATGAAGTAAACACTCCAGAAAAAAAATGCGCAACATTATTCTGGCAAGTGCCATTCATTTTACCCTGAAGCTGAGAGATCATGAGCCCTCTGCCTAAGACAAAGCGACGCGCTGTACAACGAGCAACGTACCCACGGCGGGCGCGTCGTACTCGTCGCCCAGCAGGATCTCGGGTGCCGAGTAGGCGAGCGAACCACAGCTTGTTGCCAGCTTGGTGCCTGGCTGGAAGAGGTTGCTGAACCCGAAGTCGGTGAGCTTGACGAGGCCCTGCTTCTCGAAGAACACCACGTTTTCCGGCTTCAGGTCCCGGTGCACCACGTGCAGGCGGTGGCAGTACGAAATGGCGTGGACCACCTGAAACACGTACACAGCCGGAATTATGTTTGAGCGATTTTCTTCTCTCCGTGGGTTCGTGAAGCGTCGAGATGCCGCTTTGCAGGTTTCACACCAGAAATCCATAGACCACGTCGTCGCAATACTCCAACCACCCTCACCGGCACGCAATCCAATCTCGGTAAACCCTTGTTAAATCGATACATATGGAGCTCTGGCCTAGATGTATTATGTACACTGGTACTCCCCAGTGCCTCCTGGCACAATATAAAAAAATATATATCAAAATTTGTTTTCCAAACTCTTCACACACCATACGCATTGACACACCTGCATCAATTCTATCCAAAAGTTTGGATTTGTCTCGCAGACCAAGGGATTTATGCTGCAATCCCTTTCTATTACTTCTCTATGTAGGTGTAGACGACATTTCTGAGAGGGGTGGCTTGCACAGTGCATAAACAAGGTAAAGTCCAAAGCGACCGGTCTGCACTAACGCTCACTACGCGCGCCGCCTCTAGACTGAGCCATTGTTTTGGTCGTCGCTCCACGTGCATGCTGAAAAATTGGACCATTCGGTACGGCAATTCAGCTCATGGCAAATTACTAATGCTGTATAAACATGCCCAAAGCGCAGCCGTGTCGAATTATCCCCAATCACGAATTATCAAATACCAAAATAACGAGGTTTTACTGTACTTGCAGTATTCAAGGTTCTCCATGGAATCACCTTTGGTTACCTCTACCCACTCATCTCACTCTACTCCCTTCCACACACTCTCTTAACTGCAGCAACAAAAGCATTCTGTCAAAGCCCCAGTCACTCCTTGAGGTCACTCATTCTCTTCTACTGTCCGCATGGTCTGGAACTTCCTTCCATATTCTATCCATGCAGTCATCTCCCTGATCCTATTCAGCAATTCAAATCCAAGCTCAAGGCCCTTACCCTTTTTTTCCTCTGCATAGGATTGACTGTCTATATGAAATCAATATATGACCGCTCTTTTTGTGGAGTCTTGAGATGTGGTTGTATTTATATTAGCACGGTTGGCTATATACGGTGCGAAGTTCAACATACATACACAGATGCTATACAAATCTAGATCGTATTATATTACCATGCTTAGATTTTCAAATACATATTTTTTTTCACCACGGGGTATATGTAGAATCTATAATGGCTACAGTGTTGCCATGAACAAAGCACATACAAAATGTGAAATGGAAATAATTGATTCTTACATGCACATTTTAATGTTTGCTTCATAAGCATTTTAATACATTTTAATGGATCATCTGTTGCATTCATATTTGTTATAGCGGTCAAAGAGTGAGTGTATCCTACACAAAGTGCTGATTTCACTGCAGAAAAGTACATTCTTCCTCCAATGAGGTGTGTTAAGCCTATCTATTGTAAATTTGATACACTCATGTGCAGTGCGCAGCGCAATTGTGGAGCACTATTTATTGGGCTGGCCTCATTGTATCTTCAAATAAAATGAATGTTTGCAAGATAACTCCGTAGCACGTAACTTAACATGTCATGGAGAATCTTGAGTAAGCTCCTTGATGCTACACAGAGCAAGACTCTACACAAGTCTTTCAATTCATTTGCCAGGCATTAGTAGGTACGCAGAGAGACTCCAGTTCCGAGGGAATTTTGGCAATAGGAATGAGAAATATGAATGAAAAGTGAAAATAATAAAATAATGAAACGAAAGAGAATGAATGAGAACATGGGAGCAAATGCATAAAAAGGGACCAAAGCTTTTAGCCAGATGGGGAAATAATGTGCGCAGCTGGGGGTATCACAAGCTCTGCAGTGTATGTAGGTCAGTGCTCAATTATTTTTTGCACCTTGTCGCACGACCCGGCAGCAACGTGCACATTCCCGGCCGCGAGCGTCAGTGAAGCGACGGCAAATGTTCACGGGGTATTGGGGCGCTGAAAACGGGGCGCGCACCTGGGCAAAGTACGTCTTGGCGAGCTCTTCCTGCAGGCCGCCTTCGTGCCGCATGATGTAGTCGTAGAGGTCCCCGCCGTCGGCCAGCTCCAGGATGAGGTAGAGCTTTGTCTGAGTGTCGATGACCTCGTAGAGTCGCACCACATTGGGATGCTGCACCAGCTTCATGCACCGCACCTCCTGCTCAAAAAAGCACGCAAGTGCGGGGGTCAGGCGAGTCGGTGACGCCCAGGTCGGCCGCTTAAGTAACCGATCGGCAAACAAATGCAACTTTTTGCAACAACAACAGTTAAATCACCCCAAATGTACCCAATCTCGTGGAATCTCCGATGTTAAACAGGGTTGACCATGGTTTATGCTGCAATGTGGCCACGAGATGGCACGAAAGCAAAAGGTTAAAGAATAAATGAGTGTGAAGCTTTGGAGTGTTACCCCCTTGTTTGTGTTGGGTTTTCTCTGTGCCAGTTTCTTCCCACACGTTAATCACCCATTATTGGATTGGTCAAAAATCCAAACGTAGGAGCTTTCTGAAATGGCATTTGAGTCTTCGTGAGCCTTTCCTACATAAATAAAGGGTATTATTATTCTAAAAAGAGTGTAGTTTAATCGTTACTAGTGCATATAAGGGAGCCCCCGGTGCTGATCTGTCAACCTTTGCTCTTGTAATTCTTACCACCTGGGAGATAGTGGGTGTCAAATTGATAGATCACCAACTCACACAAGAGCCTAAACCTTAAAGGAATGACGACAATGTTCTCAATACAGCATCACACCAGCATAGTGTGTCGCAAGTAATGTTTTTAAAGCACACACTACCAGAGAGCCGACGTATCTGGACTTTAACTTCATGTCAAAAACCCCTAGAACCCAAAAAATCATAGCCAAGCCAGCACAAGCAACCAATCGCATCGACACAATTATCTTCACTATTAATCACGTTAAAGCACGCGACAGCAAGAGGACATTTGTGCGGTGACAACCTTAAAAAGATCCACAGAGCTTTGCAATTGGCATGACAGGCATACCTCTACTCTCTTTGTTGAGTGAGCTAATGAGATTTGTCTTGCTTCCTAAATGGCAACCACAGCTGGCACGAGGCTGAGGTCCCAGTTGCTAATAGTTTGCATCTAAAGCAACCGCGACCGGTACATATGCACAGCTCATTCATTTATTCAGCTGCTGCTATTTGTGCGATTTAATGGCCCAAAGAGTGTGTGTCGAAGCCAGAAACAAATTGGTGAGAAGTACCGCATGAGCATCAAATGTTAAATTGCAAACTGTTCCATGTTTTTACACAAATGGTGATAAATTACTTGATCTGCAAGTTGCCCTAACCCTTTTCATCAAACATCAACTTCTTAAGAGGAGAAACAAATACCAGCCCTTTATCAATTACACACATTCATCAAAATACAACCGAGCATGAATGTAAATATTAGGTTAAGTTAATTTTTCCGTGGCATATCTAAATGCGCTTTTCTTATTTAAAACGAGGAAGTTTATCTGTAATGCCCGTGTCTTTTGATCTTTGCATTTAGCGCAAAGAGCATGGAAAATGTACGCATTATTTATTTATTAGCCACACCAGATGTATGGCAGTGGACAACACAAGCTGGCTTGGTAGTGTAACAGCGGCACACTGTACTTTATCCCTTATTTATACGGCATATATTTGAAAATATTAAGGGGACACATGGCATTATGTAAACAATTAACTGGACGTCTACAACCCTTTTTTTATCTACTGCTGAATGAGGGCCTCCCCCATGCCTGTGCAATGCATGAGGGCTATTGACCATACTTCACCATGATGGTCAATGCAGGTTGGTGAAGGTGGGGCACGTATATACTGAAGTAGAGAAGTACACTACAACAGTGAATGTTAAACTTTCCTCTACTGCCCACCGCGTATCTTCAAAGTCCCCACAAACACCTGTATGTACATGGTGGTCACATATCCAAGCACTATCCGGGCTCAAATCTGCCAAAAGCGTCCGAGACCTGACAAGATCGGGCACATTCCAAGTGGTTTTGTCAGAGGCTGTTAAATGCATGATCCTTAGATGTTAAAAAAACAACATCGGATCTGCCTATTCTCAAAAGCAATTCTAAAGAATGGAGGTTTCTCTATGACTCAACATCACACACTAAAGTACCCTTGAAGAGACAGATGTTTTTAAAATATCCATTAAAAATGCGGTTACTGTTGAGTCAAGGATCTTTATAGCAAAGCACTGTTGACCTTAAGCTTTCATAGGGGTGTCTTGTGTACACTGCACCACGTGATGCATAAGATAAATAACATCCATATATACAAATTTGCAGATTCTTTTTTCCATGTACCACTGCAATATTTATTTATACGTTTACTCATTTTCGGCTTTAGAATATACAATTGGACTCGGTAAAAAGGCACAGAAACCTTTTATAATTTTTTTTTATGAAATAAATATATTCAAATACTATTTTTTTATATTACGATATTTTACTGAAAAAGCACTAAATGGCCATTTCTGTAGATTTAAAAATATTATAGCAATCAGTAAAATGGAAGTGAAATAAACATTGAAATTGTAATGCACCAGTTAGCTCAATTTAAACCGAAAGCTTTAACGGCATCTCCCAACTCTGCTCATGAAATATGTAATTTCAAATATGGCTGTACATGCCACAAGCATCGATGCCGAATACAACAATTGTTATCGCTAGAGGATATCAGGTAAAACCGGACAAGTCGGTGCACATACGTCAAGTGCACGAAGCTCACACCGATCCCCTCCAATATGTTGACTTAAAAAAAAGATTCCAATGGCTTTCAAAGCAGCCAAATAAGGACTGTGGCTCGCACCGGCCAACTTGGAGGGTGGCACGAGGCACAGTGAACATTTATCACCAAAACGAGCCACCATTAAGAATGTTCTGGGGGTCCCTTATGAAAACAGCATGGGGGTGGGGTGGGGGGCTAATAAGCTACATAAAGAGGTAATTTTGGCTCATGCCATCTCCATTTCTTCAACCAATGTTTTCTTTTAAATATATTCCAATTTCTATGGGAATCATGTTAGGAGGTGACATTATGATATTTTTTGGTGTCGTCAAAAGTGACCACGTTGAGACAATCGACAATCGGTTTGCCATACCCAAGAACCTAGCTTTAAATCATGGGTGGCTAACTGGATTCAAACCCAGGCGCTCAGCAGTGGAGGGCTCAGTACTTTTGACATGGTCGTCCCCAAGCCACCCTGCAACTTCAGTCCAAGTCATTTATTTATTACAATGATTAGGATGTGGTTCTTTGGTGCCAAAACTCCGCAGGCATCTTTACATAATTCTGCTGAAAACACGACGACAGTATTCCACCGCTATTTCAATTCCACATCCATTATTCCAATTCCAGCCACACTGTACAACTGAAAAATGCATCAAGGAGCTCCATGGGAAATGCCACTGGGATTTTGTCCAGACAGACGATGCCGCGTAGAATCGACTTGACCGTATTGCGCAAATGCACCCTTTTACCACCCTGTTGGAATCGTGGACCCATAGAGCCACGGTCCACAAACTAATTCACAAAAAATATACAAGGTGATCAAATGTATTTGTGAACCATTGGAATTGTCAAATAGACGCAGCTCAGATTAGCATAAGAAGAAGAATCCTAAATTGTATTCATTTTGTCTTTTAAATTATTGGCCAAATATCATCTCCTGGCAGCTTGGCAAACGCATCAAGTGCCAGCCCAGACCATTTTTTTCTCAGCAAGCAAGGCTGGTAATTATTGTAGCGTTTAATAAACAATTCAGGACGGACGGTCTTCCAACACCAATTTAGTCGGATCATTATGTGGCCTAACCCTAGAATTATGAATCTCCGAAAATGTTCCAATACGGGTCTTAAAAAGATATGTAATTGTTAGCTGTTTGCACAACATTAAATTATTCATAATTTTACTTTGCAGGAGGTGCCCCTCAGTTAATGCCATGGATTCTAAACACTACTGAAATCTGATGTCTGTCAAGAGCTGGGATAAATTCATGTTAAAATAGGAGCAGAGTTTCATGACCTTA
>CM025663.2:3634103-3645448 GCA_014621495.2 Entosphenus tridentatus
TAATAAAATAATAAAAATAATAAAACATAATAAAATAATATAATTATGTTTTATTATTTTTATTATTTTATTACTTCCCTTCTACGTGACTTTACGGAAAAAACCAAGAAGAATATTGAGCTGGGTTGGAAAATATTCCAACTTTTCCACTCCTGATAAATCTAGTAATGTTGCCCTCTGCCATTTATTGCTTCAAAAACCCACAACGGTAGCAATACAGCACAAGGCTCGCGTTATTAAGAGGTAAAGGTCCACTCTGAATTCCACTCTGAATTCCACTAAAATTCATGGGTTTCGGTGGGTAAGTTAGGATGCATTCTTGTGCGAGAACTTATGTGTTCGTAAGACTCCCAAGTGGCGTTAACTTCGATGCTGCATAGTCAAATGAGTAAGCTATTGCAGCACGACTGCTTCCCAAATATGTATTTACACAATGCTTAAAGTGGTATGTGCCATCTTGATCTGAACACACGTGCCATAAGTCAGTGTCACTAATTTTTACCGTGACCTCATCCCTTTTTGTTGCAATTACACATCCAAGAGTGACAGTTGTATAAATAATAAAATGTAAAAAAAAACGAAAGGGTTCCAATAACAGTGGAGCTCTCAGTGCACTTTGACAGCCTTGTAGACGCAAGCTGGGGTCAATACTTAGGGCTTTAATGATTTCCACTAATGTGGGGTCAATGTGTCTTGGCCACTGTTAATGGGTTTAACGTGCACTGAGAACGGAGTGGGAGAAGAGGCCATGCATTTTAAGGATCTATCTGTGCCTTTAATAGCAATTCCTTCTTATATAACTCTACCGCAAAACAATAATGCAACGTGCAATGAAATGCATAAAAAGACAATCAACGCAGGAAAATAAATAAATAAATAAATAACTCTATGCTTTTTTTTTTTTTACATGTAAGGACCATATTCTTGGTTCTTTCGGTAAAGTCACGTAGAAGGGAAATAATAAAATAATATAAATATAAAACAATAAAAAAATAAAAATTCTCACGACGTTTCGACTGCAACACAAGCAAGCCATAGCAAGATAATCTTGCTGTGGATTTCACACCTGATGATGATTGCTTGTGTTGCAGTCGAAACGTCGTGAGAATTTATATTTTTTAATTGTTTTATATTTATATTATTTTATTATTTCCCTTCTACGTGACTTTACCGAAAGAACCAAGAATATTAATCCCTGCAGTCACGAAAGCTTTAAATCAAAATGTAAGGACCACCGGGCTATATAGCTATTTTTCAGAAGCAACCTGGCCACAAATGATAGGTCAACGAGGTGGCTCATCATGTGAACATGTATAGCAGCCAAATGCTCAAAGCGCACGTTTCTAAATGTGCGGGGAAAAAACCGAAGGACCCAGAGAAAATTGCACATGACCACGGGGAGAACATGCAAACTCCAAATATCCAGGCGTCAGGGTCGGGATTGAACCTACGATCTCCTGCATACCAGGCAAGAGAGTTAACATCTCACCACCGCGGCACCCCATACTTCATGGGTGAAAACTACAACTTTTATAAATAATAACAATATTTAATGTATTCAGAATCAGAATGTCTATTTATCCTGGATGCGCTATGCAGTGATGAATTTGGATAATAAATGTATGGAAAGCAAGCATGCATAAAACAGGTGTTGCAGATGCTGCGGGGCTGCGTCATGGGCTCTGTTGTACTGTAATATGCTCTCAGATTCTATGTTCCCCACTTTCACCAACCACACTGACTTGTGAAGTGAAGTAAGATCAAATAACCCCCATGACCCAGCATGGTGTGGGGAGGTCGCCATCTAAAAGTGAATTGACAAAAAGATACAGCCTGGGAATTGCTTCCTTACGCCACTGCCGGCAGAAGGGACTTGGCTTATAAAGGGAGCTCTGGGGATCTCCCCCAGAGGATGTTTTGGCCTCCTCATCCACACTGGCCAGACGTTTTGATACAGCTGGGAGTATACCACACACAACCTGCCAATCGACTACGGTGTACCCATTTAGAAAGGCGGAAAGGCGCCATACCGCGCACGTGCGATTATTCAGAAGAGCCGTTTACGAATTTTTATTTCCACGCGACGGTTTTCACGGGGGGTATATATACGCACGAACGCAAACGCCCGCGGACGCGCGTCACTCCCGCGCGAGCCCTCGCCGACGTGCGATGCCCGCCCGCGCAAAAACTTGCGTCGTTGCTCAGGCGTTGCAGACGAGGGCCTCCGCGAAGGGTCCCTGCAGGGCCTCCCCGAGCAGGCACCGGACCCACACGTGGTAGGTGGCGTGCGGGCGAACGTGCTCGCGGAACGTGTGGTTGAGGACGGGCAGGATGTAGGGCGTGTACGTGTTCTCGCCCAGCTCCTGGATCCACACCTCGTAACGCACCTCGTGCTGCGGGGTTCGGCGAGTGTGGGAGCGGCAGAAATAACAGAGGGGTGGGGTGTGGGGGGATGGAGTCAGAGGCAGGGAGTACACAAAGGCCATGCAGATGAAAAACCGAAGACCACATCGCCCAGCATGTGCCCCGATCGCGTCAGGTGGCGAGATGTTAACAACCTCGCCTGGTGTGCAGGAGGCCGTAAGTTCGATCCCGACCCTGATGCATGTATATTTGAAGTTTGCATTTTCTCCGTGTGGTCGCGTGGCCCTCCGGTTTTTCCCTCCCCATTTAGAATCGTGCGTTTGAAGTATTTGGCTGCTTGAAATTTCCACGCGATACGCCACTTTGTTGAGCCATCCATTTGTGGTCCAGGTCACTTCTGAAAAAGAAGCTAGATAGCTCAGTGGACCTTACCTTATAAGTACAAAGTTACATTTAGTTTTAGATTTGAAATCTTGAGCCCGGATAATGCTGGGATCGGTTGACCCTCGTGTGCGCATGGCTCGTTAAAGGCTGTGATACATTGTGGGCACCAGAATTGTAGTTCAGAATAAAAGCCATTCGTATTGATTAATGATGTTATCCTTTAGTCTAGGCTTTATTTGCATTATTACTTGGCCATCCTTCACCGCAATCGTCAATGTGGGATGGTGTCGGCAGGGAGCATAGACATAGGAGCATAGTAGTGCAGTACAACAATGGATTTTGCAGCACCTGTCACCTACAATGACAGCAATAAAAAGGTAAAGTTGCAGGCCTAAACTGTCTCGTTCACGCCATTGCTGGTAGAAGGGCCTCCATCAGAGGGAACTATAGAAAGATTATATAGACAGTATTTGGCCTACTCTTCCACGCTGGCTAGATATTTTCAAAGAGGTGGGAGTACACACACTTGACCCCCACCACATGTGACCTGTCACACCTGATGATGATTGCTTGTGTTGCAATGGAACCGTCGTGATTGATTAATGTCCATTATTTATTTATTATTTATTATTTTTCACCTACGTGACTTTACCGAAAGAACCAAAGAGTATGGATCCTTGCAGTCACGAAAACTTCAAATCTAGAATGCGACCTGTCGTTCGACTGTGCCGTACCCATACATACTGCCGAGTGGACAGGTGGGGGGGGGGGTATTTCACGAAGTTGCCTGTTGTTTCAGCAATGGGTAAGTAACAAAACCTAATATCCATCCGTAATGTTCATTCTCATGAATCCAGTCAACCCGTGAAAATGCCCCTTTAAGATCGTACGAAAATAAATAAAACCCCTGCCCATTGGTTAAACTGCCGTACCGTGGGATCGAACATATCTGGCGATCTCTGGATCCAACCGATGCACAACAGCAACGGTGGTCTTAAAATATCGTGGAGTAGAAGAAGGAAAAAAAACTCTGAGAAAGGGGAAATACCGAGGGCACTTTGAGAAAGGGCAGATTCCACGGTGGTTCCCACGACACGAGGAGGCCAGCTGCGGAGCTCGTGGCTGTCCCCTGGGAGCCGCCGTCTTGCCGGTTCACAGCCTCGCAGCGAGCGGCCCTCACACGGCCCGGGAACATGACGGGAACCGCGGGGGCATCGCTCGGGGAGGGAGGACGGTCGCCCAGCGCCGCTCGTACCGTCGCCAGGAAGGACGGGATGTTGACACGTGTGTCCTGGACAGGACGACGGGATGCCGGTTTTAGTTAGGGCCGTTCAACCGAGGACGTGGTGACTGGTACGTACACGAGGAAATAACCCGACTCTCCACACATGTCGCACGTTAAAAACGTGTTTGTTAAAAGGCAGTCAGGTGCGTAGTGTTAACATTTTAAGGTGTTCGTGTATATGTACGGCCATTTTGTCATTCCACTGCTGGATGAGAGTTTCCCCTTGCCATGCAGGTGTTGTTTATTTTTTTATGACCATACTTCACCACACTCGTCAGTGTGGTTTGTGAAGGGAGGTGAGCATAGATGTGGAAGCATAAAAGAACCGTATAAATTGTTAGGTAAGAAATTATATATTATTGTTTTGTAATTTCTGAGCTGTAAATTGCACAAATGTAGACGCTGATATTGAAATACGTTGACAACGTTATGAAGTGTGGAAACGTTGACAAATGGGTGGAATGGCTAAATTTAGAATGCGAGCAGTATTTGTGATGGCAACGTAAGCTGTGGGCCAATTGATGCTTTATCTTTAGCCACCATCACAAGGAGAGAATGACTTTAGAAACAGGCGAGTATGAATGATGCATGCCTCATTCAATAATCAATGAAAAGTAAAATGTATTCCAAGTATGCGTTTGTTGGGTTCCAAAATGTTAATGGGAGACCAGAAACAAAACTGGATTTGCTCTAGTTGGGTCATATTGGCCTAATTCCTATGCACAGGCAATACATGTTTGCTTCAATGCAGCCCTTCCGCCAATTTAAAAACATTGCCACAAATCATACAGTTGTCACCACTTTGCAGCTTTATTCTCAGAGGCCAAAAAATAAATAACAGCCCGGTTTTCTGCTTTTGTGCACTTATGCAAGGGCACTACCATCTTTAATCAATGGCAGGTCTGCCATCTAGTGGCAACACGCAGAAGACAAAATATTGCACAATAAGGTCATGCCCCATTCATTGCAATTTTTCGTTCCCAAGACTGATTGGAAATGTTATATTCAAACACCCCCACAAATGATATGAGAGGAAATTGACATTTCCCGTGGCCACATAGAGAGCCACAGAACAGCTCTGGACAACGAAGCACTCACTTGGTAGATGCGGTAGAGCCACTCGGGATTGCGGCAGCAGAGGTGAGGGGGCACCTCGGCACTGCGTTCGATGCGCTCCTGCTCGGCCGGGGCCAGGTGGGCGATGCCACCCTCATCCCACGACCGCTGCGGGTGCGCCACCGAGTCGGCGCGCCGCTCGTTTCTCCACGCCGCGTACACCAGGCCCATTCCCGGCAGGCCGCAGAGCGTGCGGTACGGCGTGTAGTGCGTCGGATTCACGCCGTACGGGAAAATCTCGACGAGCGCTGCTCCCTGCGGCAAGAAAGCGGCGAGGGCGAGGTGGGAGCCGTGGACGCCCACGAGGGCGGACGCGCCGCTCAGAATTCGCACCAGCTCGGGGAAGGAGTGGGACTCCTCAGACACGACAAGCACACGCGTGGAAAACTCCTGTGCCAGGGCCACGATCAGCTCTGCTTCGTTCAGGATCAGCCGGTTCAGTGTCCGCCGGAACAGAACCACCGAGTGGCCAGTCACGGCATTGCCGGCAGGGTTGTTTTCTGCACTTTTACTCCTTTGCCCGAGGTCAGCGGTAGAACCGAGAGAGCTGGGACTCGTCTCTGCTGGTTTCTCACCGGACGCAGTGGTGCACTCAGTCTTGGAATTTTTGTCACAGTCACTGTCCTGAGAACCTGAATTTGCGCTGTTTTGTTCACTGAAGTTGAACTCTGGCACGGACACGTTCAGCCTCTCTCGGATGAAGTCAGCAAAGTGCCGGACCTCATTTCCCGATACCAGGAGATTGGGCTTAGGCCCCTGCGGTTGTGTGAAGCCATACTGGTACCAAGTCACCAGCTTACTGACACCCACGTACGCACGCGGAAAGCAAACTAATGGGCCTAGCCTGGCAAGGTCTTCTCTGAGCAGCGGGCGGCGGTCTGTGAGCAACATGTACAGGTCGAAGTGGGCACCCTCCGACCAGCCTTCAGAAAAGACCAGCCTGGCGTCATTGCCTAGCTCGCCAAATTGCCGCAGGGTGTAAAAAGCCGGGAGCAGATCGTCGTGAAGAACGTGCATGATGTTGCCTGGGTTGAAACGGTTGAAGATCAACGCCGGGTCGGACAGGAAGACGGGCTGGGGCAGGCCGCCCAGGGCTGACACGGGCATGTCGACGAAATTGAAGTACTGCGTGTTGTGATCGTCGACGGACGACAAATCCATGAGCGCCGGCTGGAATCGGCGGGCGCCGAGGCTGGGCAGCGCCACCGAGCCGGGCCCGTGGAAAAACACGAACTCGTCGGCGTCCGACCAATAGCAGAGGCGCTGGAAGCGGCACAGGCGGTCGGTGTGAACCTTGCCGGTGCAGACGGCAGCGGTGCCGAGGGCGTGCAGCTCGTGCAGCGCGGCGGTGTAGTCGGCGGGCGACAGCAGCGGGCTGGCGCGAGCGGCTCGCAGCTCTTCCTCCGCCTGGCTGGCGCGCTCGTGCACGCGCACGTATTGCCAGAGCACGGCCGCCAGCACCGGCAGGAGCACGCCGTTGAGAAGCATTGGCACGTTCATGGTCGACGGGGATCGTCGCCACTGCTGTTATCTACTTGGTATTGAGATGATGTCTACAGCGGCGACACAATGGGCGATGCTCATGGGCTTAAGTTCATGGAAGCTATGGCAGTAATTTTAAGATGTTTGTGATGATGGGATTATAACTGGAGCAACTAAAGCGAGGGGAGTTCACCTTCGTGTCTGACAATATATTAAATTGTACTTGATTTGAACGAAATTGCCCATTCCAGCTGGAAGCTGATGAATCATCTTCACAAACTGCTACAATATTTACAATATTAAAGTAATGTTGATGGAAAACAACCTTGCTAATGATGGCAGGATACTTGGATACTAAAAACTACTGCATAAGCAAGAGCGCCACGGTGTGTATATAGCTGAACATTTTTTTTGGCACGCACTCTTAGCAGTGACGGCGGTCAAGTTGTCTTTAAAATAACCTGCATTGGCGAGGGAGGTAGTAAATTGTCCAAAATGCCATTCAACTCTGCACTCAACACACATTTTTGGAGGCAGAAACAGAAAGCACATATTCAGAATGTTGTAACTTGGCGGTGATATAAAATAGTTTTACTAATGTATATAAGTTAGGAAAAAATGATTACCATCCGCTGTGTTAAAGCCAGGAACAGAAAATGAAGTAGATTTTTTCTATAACAACAGTATTGTATTAAATAACGTTTTCTGGTTAAAGTTGCAATGTTCTTTACATGTATACTAAGCCAAACGTCTTGCAATGGTGTTCATGCAAAACAATAAAAACTATGAAATTGTTGAGCATGCCAGAGAGGCAATTCATATGTTTCTGAATACACGAACAGACGTGTTCTCAAAACAAAATACACTACTCTTGAAAGATCGATGATAAACTGAATTTATAATGGAATTCTACCCATCTTAAAATCTCATCTCAAGTATTCCCTCTGCACTGGATAGTGGGTATACATTTCTAAAATATCAATACAGCCTATTGATTTTGGCAGTGTGAAAGCTTAAAGGTGGACAGATGAGACGTTTAAAATCCCCAACTCACGCTTTCACTTCTTGCTGATAATCGCTTTTAATCTGTCAATGACATCGAGCTGAGAAAGGATTTGGAAGAACAGCCACACCTGGCGTCACATAGCTTACATTCCCCAGAGATTTCTGGATTTGTGAGCATCAAATGTGCGGAGAATTCCGTGCTTGCCTTTGTGAGGACACAGTTTTCAAAAACTAATGGAGAAAAAAACCCCCCAACGCTTAATTAACTGTCCATCATAAAATACATCAAACATTATGTGCAGTGTAATTTAAACCACGGAGACTGGCACATTAATCTGCAGAGCTTTGACATTAAAGATGCAATCATGTTTTTATTTTTATATTTTTTAAAAATGGTCCATAACTGGTGACAGGCAACAATAAGCAAAATATCGTGCAAAAAAGTGCATTCTGCATGCTACACAAAGGCTTTATTTGGCAAAAGTGGGGATAAGGGAGGGAGTCATGAATCTGAGCAGAATATGTTTTCAGGTTTGCTGAGCACAGACCCTGAAGCTCAAAACACCGAGTGGCCGGCAACAAAATATCACCGCTGAAGGTAGAATAGCTACGAGTAAAATACGTTTCCTGGAGCACGGTATGAATAACTCGGGTAAAGATATGGTGGGAGGGCATTCCAAAGCCGAACAGTGCGATGGATATCGCAAAAAGAGAAGTGTTGTGACCTGCAGTGTTAGTGGGTTGAACATGGCATGCATGAGACGATTGTGGGAACAGCGACCATTGGCAGCATTGGCAGAGTGACAATGAGGTGACTGACTGCCAGCGAGCGAGTTGACTGCAGTGAATCAGCGAGTGCTCGATCATCAATCAACCTATGCTGCAAAGAGCCTACAGCTTCAGGGCAATTAATGAATTATGTATTATATGCACACCTACACAGCACAGTGTATATACTTTAATGAGGAGATCCACACTATCGTGTCTGCAGGGAATCTAAAAAGTATGGCCAATAAAATTAATGCTCTCATGCGCAACAAAGTATGCCTATACCACTGTGTGCAGTGAATGAATTAACAAGTATCCAGGGGCAAGCCAATCCAATCTAACGGGTAGCAGATTACATTTCCTTGGCAATGCTTTTAGGGATGCACTGTGGCATGAAAGGTTGTTAGAGAAATTCCACGGAGCATGCAGGACAAGCTGTAATTGAGTAGAAGGACAGACGTGCCGATTGGTGTGATTTAGCAAAACGGTGGTGCAGGTACTACACAGCTCGCAGCATTCAGCTGCTCGGATGTATGCATTTATCAGCTTCAACCACAACCAGCATGAGAATCGCACATCCAAAGCATCGCATTTTAGAAAACACTTGGCAGCATATCTGCTAAGCCATGCCAGTCTAACGAGCGATGAGCACATTATACAGCACAGTAAGTAAGTCAATGGGCTTGCGCAAGACACGGTACTCGAAGGGCTTGATGCCCAACGGACAAGACTGGTGACAAAATAGTAGCCGAAGGAGAGGAACGCACCCACGAGTACAACTACCACGGAGATGGTGCGTTTTTAGATCAGTACGCGTGGCCGCGATGAGGAATGCGGCATCACGGGACAATAAACGATAACAGTATGGGGGGGACACCTTCATGCAGCATTGAATAGACAACAACAGACAGCTTTGATAATGATTAGAGCTGGAAAACTAGAGTTGATGAAGTCGATGTTATCGACCATGCCCCGCCGATTATCTCCCATCGGAAAGAGAGGTGAGACTCACCCCCCACCCCCCTGCCTCCCTCAAATTATTTCCGCATTACCCAATAGTCGAGCAATATAACCGATAATATAATCGGTAGCATAATCACAGACGTAAATCATCTGACATCCCAGCTCTGATCATGAAATTAAGGGCCAGTGAGTGCTATCAGGTGGCCTTGTGGTATCGCCGTTTGTCGCTCGTTGCAGATGCTCACGGTTCTAATTCCCAGCGGCCACCCCGGTTAATACTGCGGTGGGTGCATTAAGTAAAAAGTAAGAGTTAGGCCATTGTGTGCTGGAGTCTTGGTCACAAATATGAAATTGGAATATACATGGCAATTATCCCCCTCCCTCCCTCCATCCCCCCGAAAATTTTCAATTGTAATAATAATCAGTTCATGTGACCTATGGAGGGGGCGGGGGCTTACAGTGCAGGATGACAGACCTCTCTGTTCCACGCGTGGTGAGTCAGGGGGCGCCACAGAGCTGTCGTTGATGTGTGCCGGGCCTCCTCTTGTCGTTACGGTGCTGCAATAAAAAAAACATACAGCACAGAAAAGTGACACACACCGTGTCAACCCACGCGGGTTGACCCCGTATTCTTGTCCAGGGAAATTGAGTTTTCAGGTCCATACGTCGTACAGCCGTTTCAATACGGGCAAAACGTTACTTTGTCTATTTGCTTGTGTTTCTCCCTTGTGATGAGACGTATTTGTAGGATGAAAGTTGAGAATTTTAAGGGCATGGGGTGACCAATAAGGTTCGCATTGGTCTGCATTATATCAGGTAGAGAGCACTCATAAGGGGTTGACAGGGATGTGACCGGCAGCGATGATCACCTCCAGGGAACCCGTGGCTCATAAAGGGCATCAAGGTGGCAGCAGCAGCAGCCTTAGTCGAATATCTCAAGTTCACCAGTGTCAGATTCCTAACGGGACACCGATGCCAATGGTGGACACTGGCACCTCGGTGTGGGGACATTGGCATCGCAAATCAACGCCGAAAACCCAACGCACTCGTCTGCAACACCGTCTTAAAATATAGACAGTTGTATTAAACAGGCGACGTTTCGGACACGTGCCCTTGTTCACAGCACAATTGCCTGCGTTGAACAAATGCACGGACGTTGCTGCAGTGCGCGTGCCTTGCGAATACACAGATGCCCGTCAGAGGCGAGCGTGTAACACTCTTTGCGGAGTTGTACAATGCACAGCCTCTTTGTCAATCCACTGCTGGATGAAGCACCTTCTTCGTGTCGGTCATGGGTGGTCAATACGTGCATTGCGCTAACCACTGCGCCACCGCTCCCCCCCCCATATACCGCAGGAGTAGCATCACATACAGGGGTACACTTCATCAGCCTGCAAACGAGCTCGAACATACACAACATACCCTTCAGGCTCAGTGACTTAACAAGCGTGTATATACTTCGTATTTGAATAATATTCATAGGTAACTTTGAAAAATCTACCTGCCGAAATGTGTGCCGGCGAATATGGGATTGCACCTGCAGCTCACAGAGTCCATGCGTCAGTCAGTCAGTCTGTTGTTAGTCAGTCAGTCAGTTGTTAGTCAGTCTGTCAGTCAGTCAGTCAGTCTGTCTATTAGTCAGTCTGTTTGTTAGTGAGTTAGTCAGTCAGTCTGTTAGTGAGTCAGTCAGTCAGTTGTTAGTCAGTCTGTCAGTCAGTCTATTAGTCAGTCTTTTAGTGAGTTAGTCAGTTAGTGAGTCAGTCAGTTGTTAGTCTGTCTGTTGTTAGTCAGTCTGTCAGTCAGTCTGTTGTTAGTCAGTCTGTTAGCTGTTAGTCTGTTGTTAGTCAGTCAGTCTATTAGTCAGTCTATCAGTTAGTCAGTCTATTAGTCAGTCTGCTCGTCTGCAAGTCAGTCAATCTGTCAGTCAGTCTGTCTGTCAGTCAGTCTGTTAGTCAGTCTGTTGTTAGTCAGTCTGTTC
>CM025663.2:3645458-3673155 GCA_014621495.2 Entosphenus tridentatus
GTCTGTTCGCCAGTCTGTTTGTTAGTGAGTCAGTCTGTCAGTCAGTCCGTCAAGTCCGTCTGTCCACCTGTCCGTCTGACTGATCGTCACTCCGACTGTTCATCAGTCCGTCCGTCCGTATGCTCGTTCGTCGGTCAGTCCGTCCCACAGTCAGGGATCTTCGGGGTACCAGGGTCCCGCAGCCTTGGGTCTCCGATAGTCTCTGGGTCCCCGAGTCTCGGGGTCCTGCAGTCTCAGAGTCTCAGAGTCCCAGAGACTCACAGTCTCGGGGTCCCGGTCCTTAGCGACGGACGGCGAAGCGAGCAGGAGGATGAATGGAGGCGGGTGGGAGACTTTAGGGACCGCGGTGATTTTCCCAGTCGGCCTCATTCTCAAGCGAAGGGTTTTGCAGGTAATGGGCAGCAGAGGGCAGTGCAGCGAAATAAAAATATATGAGCGGGTCACCGTCTACTTACTAAATGTGTTGTTTTTTTTAGGGGGTAGATCGCGTTAATATATAAATGTGGCGTTTAACCCGCCACCACCCGACGCCGTCAATTAGCGAGGTTTGTCGCGTCAACAGAATGTGACAATTCGTGACTATTTCAGCACACCGGTGCGTTGGAGAGCAAACCACAGCGTTAACAATTCGAGTACGACGTTTCGACTACGTCTCCTTCGCACGATTTGGGCTTCTGGGAGGTGATGGGGGGGGACAATTTTCGCCGATTTGTGTCAACAGAAACAAATTGGGACCTTTTTGCCAGTATCAAAGTGTAAAAAATAAGAATAAGAATAGGTTTTACCCTTTCTGGCAATATTGTGGGTTTTTGTTGTTGCCCGAAAGGGTAAATAGGGTAAAACCTATTCTTATTTTTTTTTCAGAAACAAATTCTGGACCGGTTTTGACATTCAGCGTCTCATAAGCAGTCAAGCTGGCTTGAACCAATGTTCATATCTAACAGAGAGGGCCTTGCCGATGAACATCTGGTAGTTACACGAGCATTTGGCTAAAGCAACCCAGCATGGACTAGCGTGGTGAAGTATGGTCAAACAACCACCCCATTACCCGAATGGTTTGGGGAGGCCCTAATTCAGCAGCGAGGGGACAAAAAGGCCGTTCATGTTACACATAAGTAATGAAATATCCCACATTTATTTCATTGACTGTGTCCTAAAGTAATTTATTAACAAACTCCACTAACATTTAAACTTTTTAGAAATTTCGACTTCAATGAGACGTGTATTTTTCAAAGTGATTACAAAGATTTGTAATTGACTTTTCCAAAACCCTTTAATGTTAATAAATATGAAGTACCTCGTTCAGGGAAGAGAAGGTTCAGGGATTTGGTTCATGGAAGAGAAATGTAATATAAAGTACCGGACTATGTCCTAAACTGAAGCAGGTGAGAGCAAATCATTATTTTCAAAGTCTCATTCGCCAGGAATGCCTGGTCGATGGAGACGACAATTAGTACTGCAAACATTGTTGTGTGCAAGTTTACCCCGACAGGTAATGGAGTGGTACCCAGATGATGGTAGTAATGATGATTATCAAAGAGTGATCCTCAGTGGCAAATGTGGTCGACTGTAATAACTCAAGAACCTGGTAGAAGGAAGGAAGGAATAGCTGGGTGTGGTCTCAACCACATTGAATTCTGATTTAAAGCTTTCGTGACTGCAGGGATTCATATTCTTGGTTCTTTCGGTAAAGTCACGTAGAAAGAAAATAAAAAAATAAAAAAATATTAAACAATAAAAATTATCACGACGTTTCGACTGCAACACAAGCAATCATCCACAGCAAGCATTTATTTTTTCTTTCTGTGGATTTCACACCTGATTATGATTGCTTGTGTTGCAGTCGAAACGTCGTGATAATTTTTATTGTTTTATATCTTTATTATTTTATTATTTCCCTTCTACGTGACTTTACCAAAGAACCAAGAATACACATTGAATTCGTTGACCTCTTGATCTTGTTATTATTATACCCCTCTAGCGACATAAAGCTACGGCGAGATTCATCCCAAAAGAGGTTGGCCATTTCACCCAGTTAGCGCATAGACACGACCTAAGGCCACGAGTTTACTGTCAATTGAATCTCGCATTTGACAAGTGAACGTCTGGTATCATTTTGCTCCATGTAAGCAAACACATGCAGTGTAAAAGTTGCCCACAAAAATATGACTGTACCGATACTTAATTTATCATACAGGGTGCTTCAAAAAAATGTAACACTTATATGGAACTAAATTTCGATTTAAAGCTTTCGTGACTGCAGGGATTCATCTTCTTGGTTCTTTCGGTAAAGTCACGTAGAAGGGAAGTAATAAAATAATAAAAATAAAACATCATAAAATAATATAATTATTTTATTATGTTGTATTTTTATTATTTTATAATTATATTATTTTATTATGTTTTATTTTTATTATTTTATTACTTCCCTTCTACGTGACTTTACCGAAAGAACCAAAAATATTATATGGAACTATCGTTTTTAATTGAAAAAGAACAGATAATACACTATAACATGATACAAATTGTATGTTAATAGTTTCAACAAGTCAACGAATCTCCACTTGTTCGCCATCATTGTCAACAACATCCTTGCAATCGTCTCCAGCTGGTCTCCAGAGCCCGGCGGCACATTTTTCGTGGTATTGTTGCAAATTCTCAGAAGTGTTCTCATTTTTTTGGAAGTGCCCTGCAATGCTAGGTGGCAGGTCTCACGGTTTTTTTTCGTTGTTCACCGCATTAGTTTGCCACGGTTCCTTAACTGCCGGCTTTTTTTATTCGTGCGGGGAAGGGTGTCATTGAATTTCCCAATGGACAAATGCAGGGAGTTGTGGATGCCGATATTAAATATCACAATATGCACAAGCAACGCTTACGTTAAACACGCTCCTTTTTGCTACACCTTTTTAGATTTAGTGTCATCGTCTAGGTCTTGAACCTGTTGCAGTTTGGGTGTATTCCAATTACTCCACCACATTTGTGCGGTAAATATGGACATAAATTCACACGTGGACAGCCTTGCCATAACCTATCTACCTATCAAGCGATACGGTTTACCCCGTAATGTTGTACAGGTCGGTACGGCGTACAGCTGTTTCAATACGGGCAAAACAATGTGTTGTGTCTGTTTGTTTGTGTTTCTCCCTTGTGGTTGGACTTTAGGATGAACGTTGAGATTTATATGGGGCACGAGGTGACCAATACGGTCTGAATTGGTCTGTAATAAAGTAGGGCGCTGATAAGGGGTTGACAGGTATGTATGCCCTTTTGCTACACTTTATATTGAATTCATGTACTCGTCGAAATCTCAAACCTATTGCAATTAGGGTTTATTTAAATTACTCCACACATTTGTGCGGTAATTGTGGACAAAAAATGTACACATGACCAACCTTCATTCTAGATTTGAAGTTTTCGTGACTGCAAGGATCCATACTCTTTGGTTCTTTCGGTAAAGTCACGTGAGTATAAAATAAAAATTAAAAGAATAGAAAATCACAGCTAGAAAATACATTTTCACAGCTGTGATTTTCACACCTGATGATGATTGCTTGTGTTGCAATCGAAACGTCGTGGTTTAATTTACTTTTATTTATTTTTTATTTCTATTTTTAATTTTTACCTACGTGACTTTACCGAAAGATCCAAAGAATATGGCCAACCTTGCCATGATATAATAATTCTAATTCATAATAAACATTAATAATGATGTATGTTCTAGTTAATTCGCCCGCCTCGAGTAGATGACAGCCACCCAAGAAGACGTAGTGGGGTAGTGACATGCGTGACTCCAGGGTGTGATTATATCTTGGAGCAAATTGATGGTCTCAGCCCGGTTTACCAATGAATGCTCAAACACAGGAATCAGGCTACCGTTTGCTTTTCCGCTTGCGTTGATGTACATGCATTCTATTGCTGAGATATAACAATACGAATAATGGTGTGTTATTGGAGAGGCAATGGAGCTTCTTTGCAGGGAATTAAAAAGGTTTTGTTCTTCCTGTGGATAACAACACAATGATTTCAGAGGTATCTTCTTGGTTCTTTCGGTAAAGTCACGTAGAAGGGAAATAATAAAATAATAAAAATAAAACATAATAAAATACAATTCTCACGACGTTTCGGCCACAATGCAAGCAGCCGTCCTCATTTCAGACGCTGTCTTTCCGACAGACCTGTTCTTCACCTGATATTATTATTTTATTATGTTTTAAAATTAAACATAATAAAATAATTACATTATTATTATTTTATTATGTTTTATTTTTATTATTTTATTACTTCCCTTCTACGTGACTTTACCGAAAGAACCAAGAAGATGAAGTGTTGTAAGTTGCTGCGGGGTTATGTTGTGGGCAGCAGGGGACAGTGCAACACAACTCCATTGTTGTTCTGGAGCTTTATGCCTCTTTGTTTTGCTCCACGTCTCTACAAACCAACGTTGACCAGCGTAGTGAAGTATGATCAAATAAACCCCATCACTGGCATGGTATTGGGCTACCCTCATCCAGCAGTGGATTAACAAATTGGCTGTACATGTAAATAACGACTCCCTAGTTAACATGGAAAGTTGGGCAAACGTTCATGGTCCCAACCGCATGCTAATGTTGACCCAAACGCCGCATGTTTAATGAGACATGGATACACTGACAGAATGTCAACCTCAAAACCCTCGTTTGCCACGTGTGACATTCCACCAGAACGTAAAATGACATCAATGGAAATGTATTCTCCTGTTTCTCTATAAAGGCGTAGTGAGCCTCGCAATGATGCCCTTCAAACAGGCTCAAAAGACCCGGGCCGTTATTTTCACGCCCTCCCAAGTGGCCGGTGATTTCTCGCCGAGAGTAGATGGATGGCCGTGCGTATCTGTTTAAACATCCGTGTAATAGTCGCGTGTTTTTCCAGTGACGGCCGTGAGCGTAGTCCGATTCCCATCCAAGCTTGAGTGTGGGCTCTGCGGTGCCGCATATGAACGTAAAAAGTCATGCGGCAAAAAAAAAATGAACCTGATTCGTGTGGCCACGCTTCTCAATTGAATTAGAACAATTTACTGAGCTCGATTTGAGCATCATGTTGTTGCATTCCTTTGCATTGCCAATTTTACGGTTAAGTTACCAAGACGACAAATGCTATTTGTTCCCAAGACGTTACCGAAGAATATGAAAGAAATATTTTAGAAAATAACGTCGTATTTGGTATTCTCAAGAAAATGTTCCACTGCAATATTTACACAGGTAAAAGTGCAGCCCTGAAATATATTGCTCACACCACTGCTGGGAAAAATTCCTCCACTAGAGGGAAGCTCAAGAGAGCCTCTTTGGAGAATATTTTGGCCTACTCTAATCGATTAATTGATGCATCGTTACAAGCCTAGTATTTACTCTAAGAAAGGTTCAGTGAGAGTGATAGTTTTTATTAGTCATGTAAACAATGGACATTCCTCGACTCGCAGATGTACAGTGCCAAACATTTTATTTCGAAGATGAAATTGAACAAGTATTTTACAATCTTGAATGAGGAAAGTTCAAATATAAAGTGTTTTACAATGTTACAAAAAAAACATTAGATGTTGAAATATAAGGAGACTTTAAGTAATCCACTTGACACATTTAAAGAATCCAAACCACTGTGCTTAAATGCAAACGTTGGGTTCAGTTACCGATGAAGGCAAAGGTTTTGACATCAACACTTCAAGTTCATTGCAACACATTTTTTCACCATTATAACAGCGAGCGGCTCAAAATGTATGATAACCGTCCCCTATCCGTCAACAATAACAAAAAGTAGCTATCTACAACTCTGACATCAACGTCTGTAGTCGGACATGCTGACAATGCTATGGAAGAATAACAGCTTCTCTGCAGTTTTGTTTTATTGTTGGAGATAAGTGATGGATGTAAGAAGGTACTTTTTTTATGGAACATGAATTTGAGTTTATGTGCAACGCCAAAGTCTGCAACCCTTAACGATTACCCTTACACTCATCTATGCTGCCATTTCAATAGCCTCTTTGGCTCAAATCGATTCTTATGCTCATGACACGTGCGACGAATTGTGCGCATCAGACTACAATGTTTACGATTCCTGAAAATTACAAACAAAACATTTGCGACCGTGATTTTTAGGCAAAGGGGTTTCAACAAAATTGTACAAAGGCCGAAAATACAAAAACAATCAATAAAAAGGAGATGATAAATCAAAACAATCCGTGACATTTCGCATGGGGCAGAAGCTATAGATTTTGATTTGTGCTGTACATGTTCAGGGCACTGACATTTCAGCAGCCGGCCAAATGTTGTTAATTTTCACAGCACAGCGGGGCATTTTTAGAATACCCAAGGTAACAATGCAGCGTTGTCAATAACGCCGTGGCAGGTAGAGTGGGAGGAAGGGACAATTTGTGTCCGCGATGCAACTGGGCCACAATTAAAAATAAACACACAAGAGTAGCATCATACATCGATACGCTGAGGCTGTGCATGACATTCAGCATACAAAGGTTACGTCTTAATTGGATTGGAAGGAGCTATGTGATGGACACTTGTGAACCACGCCAAATAAAAAAAGGGCAAACGGGAGTTACTGTGCTTCAAGCAAAATCGTAAATAGATATGTACTTACATTTTATATATGTGGAAATTACATAAACAAGAGATACGCAACATAATTGCCTCCTGTCCTTTAAAATCTCAAATGAAATTGAAAACGCGTAAAATATCATGTAAACAATTAACGTTATTCAACAATCAATGCCACTTAGAAGTAATCGAATCATAAAAGTAGCTCAGATTTCCACGCTGCAGTGATAATCATCGTTTCAGCATATATTTTAAGTGGATGTTTTTCTCTCTCTCTCGTTGCCAAGCGAAATGTCCACAGCCTGGCGACCGACTGCCAACTGCCCATGCTGCCCATTTAGCGAATGGAGACCCGCGTTGCATTTGGTGATCCTTGTAAAGCAACATGGCACCAACCGTCTGCCTCGTTCCTACTGTTTTACAACTTAGTGGCTCAGTGTCAGAAGCAGGTGGCTCGCAAATTGGAACGTTATGAATTTTAAATCCTGGCTGGGGGGTGAATCTCAGCTCATCGCCCCTCTGGGTCAATGCAATAACCATCATCTTGTGGGGAAGTCATGGGCAGACTCGCCCCCACCACAAGGATGTGCAATTTCCATGATTGGCTCAGTGTTGTTAACGGGCTAAAAAAGCACAGCCTCATTGCTTAAAGTGAGCAGAAAACCGCTTGACGGTTTTCTTCAATATTTACACCATATACATCTCTCGCCTTTTCACCAATCGTCAATTTTTTGCAGGTCCTCCTGATGCCGCGTGCGCTTTGAACTTCTTTCGCACCGTACGTAGCCAACCGTGCTCATCGCACCGCCGCGTCCCGTAGCCCCCCCCCCCTACGTGCCACGCTGCCGGTCGTCACGCGGTGGCGAGGCCTCGCTCGCGAATGTAGCGCAGCAGGATACGCCCGCGGGCTTCTATCGCCGCAACCAGGCGGCGCACCCCGGGCAGCCCCCCCTGGCTCTCCCAGAACACTTTGTCCAGGCGCAGCGAGTGTAGCAGCGCAGGGCCAAAGCAGGGAGACTCCA
The DNA here is from genome assembly GCA_014621495.2 of Entosphenus tridentatus. Taxonomy (NCBI): domain Eukaryota; kingdom Metazoa; phylum Chordata; class Hyperoartia; order Petromyzontiformes; family Petromyzontidae; genus Entosphenus; species Entosphenus tridentatus. Next base: position 3,653,062 of record CM025663.2, read on the forward strand.
GCACTCGCACGGCCCATGCTGGAAACCTGGGTGGAACAAGAAGATGCGGGTTCTTGTTGCGTGTGTGCCAATGGTGCGTTGTGCCGATGATGTTTACGAAACGTGGACTACTTTGCGCGAACACCTGCACCAGTTTGAAACGTTAAGCCTGGCCTGCCTACGATCCATCCTGGCTTTAACCAGGCTGGATTGTGTGAGCTCACAATTCCTGTGAAAGAGCTGGACACAGTTCCATCAGTGAGCTCCTGTGTGCCAACGGTGCGTTGTGCCGATGATGCTTACGAAACGTGGACTACTTTGCGTGAACACCTGCACCAGTTTGAAACGTTCAGCCTTGTTTGCCTACGATCCATCCTGGCTTTAACCAGGCTGGATTGTGTGAGCTCACACATTCTGTGGAAGAGCTGGACAAAGTACCATCAGTGAGCTCCTGCAGCAGGCAAGGCTGTGTTAGCTGGGTCATGTAGCCCGCGTGCCCAGTCACCGCGTGCTGCCCAAGTAACTTCTGTTTTGCCGGATAGAGGGGGCTAAATGGATGTGACACGGGCTAGAGAAGAGATGGGCTGATGTGGTGTAGAGATGAGTGGACCTGCCGATGACTGGTACCAAAGGTGTCAAGATCGGTCTCTGTGGAGGAGGGTCATGAAGTATACTACTAGGAAGTGGAGGCAGTCACCCTCCAACAACAACGGAGGATGGAAGCGATACTCACAACAACGAGCGGAGCGAGCGGAGCGCCGGGCATCTAAAATGCAGCAGATCAACACAGTAGAGGGCACGGGTGGTGCATCTGCCAGTCATCCCATTCAGAGAAACCATGACACCTGGGTCTGTCCCATGATCTCCTGTCAGCGTTAAGTGGACATTTGACGTGGCCTCAAATACACCTAGCCTTACTCTTAGGGTTTTTTTGGTAAAGTCACGTAGGTAAAATAATAATAATAATAAAATAAAATAATAATAAATGAAAATAACTAAATTAAATCACGACGTTTTGGAAGCAACACAAACATCCGTCATCAGGCTAACTGCTTCAGTAAAATTGCTAAAATTACTTATTATTTTTTTTGTTTTACCTACGTGACTTTACCGAAAAAACCTAAGAGAATGAATCCTTGCAGTCACCAAAGCTTCAAATCTAGAATTAATGCACCTATCCTGGCTGTTGTTGTTGATACGTTGGGTGGAGCGGTGGTATAGTGGTTACCGCTGTACCACACTTAAGAGTCTGGCTACCCGTGTTAGAATTCTCTCTCACGGCCAACATCAGTGACGAATATTTAAACTGGCTCTGAGCCTCTACTCGTCCGACTCGGTCTTACACGAGTACCTGGAGCGATGCCTCAGCATCGGCACTCGAGAGACAAAGGAGGCTGGGCGTTATTCTGACAACAACACCCCCCCTTCACCCTGCCTCGCATGCGTGGAGCCGGCCGTTAAATTTGTCCCCTAACAGCACAAGCTCACAACAGTCTACGTAGCTACACCCTGTCGACCCCGACGCCCGAGTGTGTGCGTGTGCGCGCCACGGACGTACTGCGTGATCCCTTGCAGCATTCGGAAGTTGAGGTTGTCCTCCCCTTGGAAGGGACGACCGGCGTTGTCGATGAACACCAGGCGGCTGGGGTTCGACTGCCGCACCTGCGCTCACATCATCCACACGCCGTCGACAGCGGGGGGTGGGGGGGGCATCATTTGCCACTCGGCGCTTGTGCCAGGCTAGGTGCATGCTCACACGCAGACACGTGCAAAGGCGAAATTGCTCTTTGTCGTCTTACGGACGGTTGTGGTAAGCGCTGTTCGGGAGAGGTTATTAAATAGAGGCTGGCTCGCCGCAGGAAGTGGCAAGAGAGCGGTGATGCTGGGCATCATCACATCCCCATACAGTGTCAACCCACGTGGTTGACCCCGTACAGGCAAATTTGGTTTTCAGTTCCATACGGCGTAAATCCGTTTCAATACGGGTAAGACCTTTTTTTTATTTCTTTGTGTTTATCCCTTGTGACGGGTCTTTGCAGGATGAACGTTGGGATGTTTAAGGGGCACGGGGTGACCGATAATGTGTGAATTTGTCTGTAATAAGGTGATAATAACAAAAAGGGGGTTGACAGGTACGCATCAACAGCCACCCGTGTCTGCCCGGTGCCGAGGGGCTTTGGCGATTTGCGCTCACCACCACGTGCACGAGCCGCTGGTGCACCGGTCTGCTGCATTTGTCGATGAATCCCTGCTCCACGCACGAGTCCCTGGGGTCCGGGATGAAACCGCAGCAGCCGCGGTCCAGCCGGTCGTAAACCTGGCGGGAGAAACCGGGCTCGCACTCGTCGTGTTCGTGGTGCTTCCTCTGGTTTCCCTTCGTCGGCAACTCGCCGGGCTTCACGCTTTTAAAAAAATCTTTTATATTAAGTTCACTTGCTTGCTTGCTTGTGCGCTTACGACCGTGCAAATCTTTCGGTCGTTTTTTAACCCACTTCCCGTGATCCAATCGAGCTGACATTTTGCACACAGACTCGTTGTGCGTGACAATTTATTTTCGTGAAAATTTTTTCCAAAATTTTCCACTTTTTAGGAAAAAATAAATTATATTTAATTACCAATTGCTTAATGGTGGCAGGCAATCATTGACCCATAGGTGGCAGCCATCTCAAGCCAGAGGACGAGAGGACTCTAGCCGCCACGCATATAAAGGATTTATAGTGAAAAACTTTGTTTTTACGGGTTAATTTTGTTACCGCTGAGCTGGGTATCATTCGTCACGTTGAAGTGTAATTTACTGTGGACCATTGCAGATTGCGAACCTGTCGACGCTGCGGCCTCGTTCGCGTCAACATTTGTAACAAAAATGTTTTAATTCGTCTGTTATTGAAATAGTGTAATTCGAACGAGAAAAAGTAAAGAGATGGATTTAAGGACTCGGAAAGACTTTACTGCAGGGGTGGAGCGGTGACTTGGCGGTGAGCGCACTCCGCTATGAACCCGGTGACCTGAGTTTGCATCCTGGCCATGGCCAGCGACTGGACATCCGTCATAAAGAGCTTCATGGCTCATCGGATTCCTCCAGTATAAATGCGTATTCTGATTCTGAACGTCAGTGGCGAGCGGTATCTGAACCGGCTCCCTCTGCCTCCTTCACCAACCTGCATTGACCATTGTGGTGAAGTATGGCCAAACGACCCCCAATGACTGACACGCCATGGGGTGGGTGGCCGTCATCCAGCAGTGGGTTGATAAAGGGCTGTGAATAGCTACTGCCCTGTTTAAGTAGTAAACTAAATTGAATAGAAATAGTGACATCGAAGTCGATTTGTTGCTGAAAAACTATTTCACTATTTTTTTTTAATTTTACCAGGTAAGGTCAATTGAGCTATTCGCTCGTTTTCAGAAGCTAACTGGACATCACAAATTATAGCTCAACGAAGTGGCTTATAATGTGGACATTTTAGATGCCAAATACTCTCAACGCATGACGTTTATTTTAAATGTGGAGGGTAAAACCGGAGGACCCGGAGAAAAATCCACGCGACCACGGGGAGACGTGAAAACTCCAAATATACGATCAAACCCACGACCTCCTGTGCCCCAGGCGAGGTAGTTAACATCTCGCCACCGTGGCGCCCTCCACACGGCTTCTGCACCACTTAAAGAAGCATCACCACCACCAAGAAAAGGACTTTCTGATTCTGAGTGCCGATGGAGATTCGGATGAAGGGTGCACAGGGAGGCAGGCGGACACAAAGCAGCCAGAAAATAGGGAGCATACATCGTTGAAACATGAACAACACGAACAGGTAGCCTAAAGGGATTGTCTCTCCTTTAAAAAAAAACATTCCTGGCATAGACCCTGGTTCAGTTGGCAATACATATGAACTCCTACACAGGGCGCTGGCTCTCGTCTGGGTGTAAATTAGCGGTCCAAGAACCCACCCCCACACCCCCAGACTGAAGGAAATGAAAGTGAATAAACAAAGGCGTTTACGCCGCAGTCCAAACGCGGCACGCTGCTGCTGCTGGGTCCACGCCGATCGAAGTCTCCACGTGTGGCAACAAGCGGAGGGGGTGGGGCCTGCCAGTCGTCACGAGAACATCGAAGGGCCACCACGGCCAAAGTTGACTCCAAACTCACACGTGCGTGTGCGCGCGTGTGTGTATCCCTGTGGGGAGCGATAGTGTAGCGGTTAGCGCTACGCTGCGCTATGAACCCGGCGACCCGAGTTTGATTCCCGCTCACGGCCAACACCAGTGACGATTATCTGAACCGGTCCCGGGCCTCCCCTAGGTCGACTCAGCCTCAAATGAGTATCTAGTGCGATGTGTAAGCATCGCCGCTAGGGAGACAAAGGCGGCCGGGCGTGGTGTTGGCCACCCACCCCCTCGTGTGCCGTGCCGGCCTTCATAGGTGCTCGCTAACAGCACTTGCCCCTACAGTCTGTTAAGGCTATACGGGGGATCTTTGTCTTTTGTGCCTGTGCGTGTGTGTGTGCAGTGCCGGATTAAGCTAGTGCGGGGCCTGTAGCATATGTTATAAAGGGGCCCTAAATAATAAAAACACGTAAATATTAAAACACTAATTTCGAATTTGCATAGTCAAGTAATTGTATTTTTTCATTTCCTATACAGCCAGATAATACGACAAATCGCTAACCTGAAACACCCAGTTCATAAAAGTTGGAGGCAGTATAGTACTATAGCAATAGAGCAAGTGCAGAATCACTGAACCGGAATTGATAGCTTGAAAGCATTTAGCGCGGGGCCCTTGAAAGTGCGGGGCCCGTAGCATGTGTAGCTACTTTTGCTACGAGGATAATCCGGCACTGTGTGTGTGCCTGTGTGCGTGTGTGTGCCTGTATGTGTGTGCGTGTGTGTGTGTGCCTGTGTGTGTGTGTGCCTGCATGTGTGCCTGTGTGTGTGCGTGTTATGTGCACGCCTCCCGAGTTCGATTCCCAGGTCACGGCCAACACCGGTGACGATTATCTGAACTGTTCCTGGGCCTCCCCTAGGTCGACTCAGCCTCAAATGAGTACTTGGTACGATGTGTAAACATCGCAACCGGAAAGACAAAGGCGGCCGGGCATAGTGTTGTCCGCTCACCCCCTCCAGTGCCGTTCCGACCTTTATAGGTGCTACTCGCTAACAGCACTTGCCCCAAAAGTATGTAAGGTTATACGGGGTGTAGGGGGTGGTGGGGGATCTTTGTCTTTGTGTCCTGAAAAATTACTCCCACAGGGAATTATGCACGAGGCGCGTGTAACGCAAAACACACTCGAAGACTTGTGGAGTTCTAAAAACGATGAAAACACCGAGGGGGCTGATAGCGCCAGCTTGTTTGACGCAAGGGGATTTATTAGCTGCACGCATGGCTGCCTTGTTCTTCTTCTTGAATGATTATTATTGTTATTATTATAGAGCAAGAGATTTAATGCGGCACAGATGTTACTAGATCCTGTAGAGGTTTCATGTATGTCAGACGTGCCAAAAGCAAGCGAATATTAACGGCTTGTTTACAATTGGTGTTTCGCACGAGGAAGAATGCCATGTTGGAGGATGAGGCGATGCCTTACGTAAGGCTGAGATGGCTCAAAGTGAGGTCCGCTCCAGGTGCAAATGCTGAAGTCGAATGTGCAATGTGTGAATGTGGTCAAATCTGTAAGTTATGAGGGAAAGAAAACCATAGCGACAGGAAAACAGCGCAGGCAGGAAACCCGCGAATGTTGAAGCCACACACAGAAACTAGTATCGAGCACTCATCCGTTGTGCAAAAACCATCAGCGGTTCCTGAACAAGTGCCTTGTGCTCCTCTTGCCTTAGGCCCGTCCGTCTTGTGGGCTGCTTGAATGTACACCTAGAGTTCCAGCCACTGTAAATACCAAGCAAGATGGCTCCTTGTGTTTAAATCCCACATTTATCATCATTCAATGACGTTCATGATCACTGCCTATGGGGTGATTTGTGGGTGACTTCTACCTCTTCCAAGACGTCTGGCCACCACGGAAGAGTCGGCAAACAAATTCTCGTAGAGGGGCCCTGGGGAGCTCCATTTACTGGAGGCCCTTCCGCCAGCAGTGGCGTGAGCAAGCACATGCAGGGCTGCACCTTTACCTTTTACCATTTTACTCGTACGTATGTATGTTGGACTTCTTTCGCGCCGTACGTAGCCAACCATGCTCATTGGACGCGCGGTGGCGGGCACAACAAACTAAACACACACACAAAAAAATCGGTTCTAAAAAAAGTACGAGTTTTCAATTCACTTGCACGCATCGCGCCTTTTATTTGATTCAACGTTTGCTCGTGTCTAACGAGCAGCAGCCCTTTGCGTGTACAGAAAACAGCAAGAGGCCCACAGCCAGGTCCTGCCCTGCTGCGTCTGGTCTCCGTGCGCTGTTGGCAGGTTATTTTGAGTTTGCGTGTCTTTCTTTCTGCCCATGGTCGCGTGGATTTTTATCCGAGTCCTCTAGTTTTTTTCCCTCCACATTTGGCTGCTATAACTTTCCACACGATAAGCCACTTCGTTGAGCTATCCTCCGTGGCCAGGTCGCTTCTCAAAAAGAGCTCTATAGCTCAGTGGGCATTGCCTGGAAAAATCAAATGTCAAAAATGTAAATGGTGAACTTCTTTTGCACCGTACGTAGCCAACCGTACTAATCGAAGGTGCACTGCTGCTTGTTGCGGATGACAGTGTCGACGTTCCCCAACGCTGTCACAAAAACTCCGGGGCTTCTCCGTGCTCCCCCTTGTAAGGCTCGTACGCGATTCATAACCTCGTTTTTACTTTGCACATGTTCTGTCGTATTGATTTTTCCAAGCGAGTAAGTTAAGTTTTTTGTTGTTGTTACCAATTTAAATCTGGGTTAAATGCCAGAAAATCTGTATTCGCTGGGGTTTTTTTAAACTTAAACATTCACGTTGCGCTCGCCTAAACTAACCTCGCCAGAGAGGCATTGCCACGCGACTTAACGCATCAGAAATAGCACTGTGGGTGCAAATGAGAAGGACGTGCTATATTTACCCGGGAGGGCGTCCGAAGGCTACGAGAGATGGTCACGGAAGAATGAGGAGAGAGGAGAGGCAGCGGATGAGAGGCAGAGAGAGGAGGAGGGAGCAGTGGGGGGGGGGAGAAAAGACAAAGGAGGCGAGAGGGGGCATAGAATTTAAATGCCACAATGCGGCCACACGTTTTTTTTTCGTTTCACAGGGAGCTCGTGTCGGCCGCTCCCCTCGGCGGCTAATTGAAGTGGCTAACGGCCTTCCATGCGATCCGTGTCAAGTGCTGTGGTCTCGCGTGTGATGATGTCAACGCGCATTAAAAGCCCGAGGCCAACTCATTTCGCTCCACAGTTCGAATTGTGCCCTGGAGAGGCCCTATTAGACTTGGCATGGCAGGAGGGGGCTGGCGGGGAAGGAAAAAAAAAGAACCCCTAAAAGCCGGGGCCCTTTTTTTTTGCGTGAAAAAGATTGACCGAAGCAATCGTTGCAGGTCAGGCTGCGTTCGCAGCGTGCCAGATCGAGCGCCGAGCCAAAGCGCCCCTGGCGAAAGAAAGCCACCTCACCTGCAGGAGGAAGTCAAACAGGGCCAATCTCCCCCACTCGGCATGGCTCACGGGGGGGCAGGAGAAACCCGCGGCTCTTCCGCCGCCGCCGCCAGCGCCGTCCTCCTTGCCGTGGCACTCCCCGCGAAGCACGGCCTGGTACTGCGACCACGTGAGCCGAAAGGAGTTCTGGTCGTCTCCCTCTTCTGTGCGGGCATAAAGACGCGCGCGTTAAAGGAGCGAAGATTCGCGGCGCAGACTTTACGGGCGAACTGTTGGGGGCAAGTGCCCGTTAGCGAGCAACAAGAATAAAAAAAAACGCTCAACACGTTGGGATATAACGTTGCCCTGAAAGGAATTTTTTTGTAATAATAAATAAATATACGAGCTGATGTTTTGTGCAGTGGTCCTTCTTCACAACGGATATGTATTTGCTATGATGGCGAAAGGCCATTGCAAAAAAACGTCACCTATTATATATCTTGTCCCTTTGAGGGCAGTTGTTATTGGCAAAGATGTCAAGTTTCTTCTTCTTGGTTCTTTCGGTAACGTCACGTAGAAGGGAAATAATGAAATAACAAAAATAAAACATAATAAAATAATTCTCACGACGTTTCGGCCACAACGCAAGCAGCCGTCCTCAGGTGAAGAACGTCGGAACGTTGTGAGAATTGTATTTGATTATGTTTTATTTTTGTTATTTTATTATTTCCCTTCTACGTGACTTTACCGAAAGAACCAAGAAGATGAATCCATGCAGTCACGAAAGCTTTAAATCGAAATGTTAAGTTTCTGTTAAGGCCAGCGTCGCTACACAAGGGGGTGGTCTGGCCAGTACCACGCCGGGCCGACTTTGTCTCCCCAGTGCTGATGTTTTCACATGACGCTGGGTACTCACTCAAGGCGGAGTTGACTTTAGTGGGGGCCCAGGAAAGGTTTCGGACAGTGTTCTCTATTGACACGAGCTGAGGCCGAGAATCACACGGAGGTCACTGGGTTCCAAAGAGCAGTGTGCTCAATTGATGCGGCTGTCATCTCTGCCGTACAATCTGTCGCCTTCGATGCGACGCGCAGGCGACGCTACGAATGCCGTCAACTTTGTACCGGACGTCGTGGGAGAATGAATATCTCACGACACCACCACGAGAATGGGGAGAACTACACGCATCGTCTTGAGTAGCGGTGTATTGTTATGACGCAACTGTCCATAAGCAGGACTTTTAACACTCCTCGTAGATGCACAGATTTCCCATCACAGAGAGCTTTAAAAAGAGAGGATGATCCTGAGAAAAGCAGCAGTGGCGGCAACCCGAGCATTAAATTACTTTGGATTATCTGTACCACCACTACAACACTCTAAAAACGAATTTCTTTAGGACTGCTTTTTGTGTTTAGTTTTGTTGTCCTTCCACCGCACCTCCGATTATCACGGTTGGGGCAAGCGCTGTTGGCGACCGCCTGTGAATGCCAATGATGTGGCCAAATCTACGCCGAGCGCCCAAGATGTTTACGTAACGCACGGGGTACTCATTTGAGGCTGAGTTAATTGACCTCGTGGAGACCCAAGGCTGGTTCAGATTTTCGGTGAGCAGGAATCGAACGGAGGTCGCTGGGGAATGTGACGCGGTGCGTTAAACCTCTAGACCAGCGCTACCGCACAGACGCTCGCACGCACGGGCATGCACACTTGAGTCGTGGGGTATTGATATGATGCGACTGACCATAAGCAGGACTTTTAAAGACCCCCGTGGATGTACAGATTTCCCATCACAGCTAACCTTTCAACAAAAAGAGAAGGATAATCCTGAGAAAAAGCGGCATTACATTACTTTGGATTATCTGTACCACCACGACAACACTTTAAAACGAATTTCTTTAGAACGGATTTTTGTGTGCAGTGTTGTTGTCCTCCCCCCGCACCTCCCATGAGCACGGTTGCCTACGTGCGGTGCGAAAAAAGTTCAACATACACACGTACATACACGCATGCATTCTGCTGTGACCATTATTGTCGTTGAGCGTTCCGAGCAAAGCAGCACCCACCGCTGGCGCCGTCGCTGAGTCGCAGGATGTCCGGCACCCACCAGATGAGTGGTCGCGCCGTGCCGTTCGTGAACCTGTACGGCAGCAGCCAGCTGTCCAGCCTCCGCGACACGGCCGGCGGCGCGCGGCCCAGCCCCAGCACGCGGTCCAGGTGGAAGGCCAGCACCTCGTACGAGTCGCCCGTGCGCTTGGCCAGCGCGCACGCACCCTCGGCGCAATAGTCGCGTGCCGCCTCGACGGGCGGCAGGGGCCCGGCGGACGCCGACCCGCCCGCCGGTCCCATCGTGAGCCTCAGCACGGCCCCGTGGCCCGGCAGGGTCTCCTTGCGCCTCACGGCGCCGCCGGACAGCAGGTTCAGGATCCGCAGATCTTCCTGGGAGAGCCAGGGATGCGGGGCGGGCGCGTCCGGGCGCACGCTGACGTTCGCGCGGCCGCCGTCGCCGGACCCGTCGAAAGCGAGGCCCAGCGCGGCGCAGCGTCTCAGGTCAGGCACGGGCGCTGGGACGAAGCCCGCTTCAGGAGCAGCCTCGTTGGGAACGCGGGGCACGTTGCTAGGCGCAAGGCGCTCTCCGGGTCCTTTCAGCGGCGGGTCGGGTTCACGCTCGGCGTGGAAGAAGCCGAATCTCCCCGCCAGCCACTTTCCCCCGAGCTCTCCCAGCCAGCCGCCCTGCCCCTTGATGAGCTCCACAAGGTGGGGCTCCTCCCGCGCCTCGTTCGCCCCGTCAACTCGCCCCGCGCGCCGCTCGCGGCTCGCCTCGGCGCCTCGCCCGTCCACGACGCTCCTCTCAGCCGCCTTCGCCTTGTCCTTCCGCGCCGCGTCCAACGCCCCATGGGGGTCGACCGCCAGCCACTCGTCGCTGCTGTCGTCGCCGAAGCGTTGGCGGCCTCCTCTCACCGCCCGCGCTCGCGGCCCGTCGTGGGTCCGGCCCGGCCGCCGCTCCATCAGCACCTCGGCGTGGCCTCCTCCTCCTCCGCCCCCTCGGCGCGCGGCCCCCGCGCCCAGCGCGACGGCCCCTCGGTGCCGCGTCGGCCGCTCGCGTTCGCCGCGGGCGAGCGGCCGCCGGGCCCCAGGGGGCTTGCCGCCGGGCAGCGACGCGATGATGTTGACGAGGACGAGCGCCGTGAGGACGCACGCGAGGCAGAGCAGGCGCCGCCGTCGCTTCAGGCGCATTCTCGAGAGCCGCCGGGGTGCCCCGCGTCACGGGGCCCTGCGCGCACGCACACGCGCGGGAAGTTCAACGGACGCACGCGGCGATCCCCGCCGCGGCCGTGAAGGCCGTCGGAGCAGAGCGCTGCTGGCGACCGCCCGCGAATGCCAATGCACGGCGCACAAAGCGGGTGCGATGCGTGCCAAAGCCACGCCGAGCCGCCCAGATGGTTACGTAACGTGCGGGGTACCCGTTTGAGGCTGAGTTAATTGACCTCGTGGAGATTCCAAGGCTGGTTCAGATTTTCGGTGAGCGGGAATCGAACGGTGGTCGCTGGGGAACGTGGCGCGGTGCGGTTAAACCGCTAGACCAGCGCTACCGCGCAGATGCACGCACGCACGGCCATGCGCACACACACACGCGCGCGCGCGCGTGCGCGCATACAGCACGCGTGCGTGACATTCGCAGAGTTCGGCGTGTGAGCGTGAAAATGTGTGGATCTCACAGGCAAAAAAGAACCCAGCAAGCTGGCAGCTGCTCTCTCAGAGTTTATGCAGGAGGGACAACACCCCCAACCCGTCGTGGCTTTTTATCTTGTACATTTTGACATTTCACAGTTCAGTTGAAGGCAGCTGGCAGTGCGCAGATCAAATATGGTGTGAGGGTGTTGTAAGCCAGGGTTGTGTAAATGAAACTTTCTTCTGGAAACTGACAAAAACAGATGTTTTAGATAAGCTAGGATAACATTAGTGTGCAATTATGCGCACGAGTTTCCTCGTGTGCAATGGTAAGAATTCAATATCGTCATATAAACAGCATCCATCATGGGTGAGTTTTAGTGTCCGAGCTTTGGTTAACATTGAGAGTACAAATTCAAGAATCTTTGCCATGTTTAAACAAAAACCTGACATTCAGAATGAACAGCCCATTGTAAATCCACTGGTGGATGAAGGCCTCTTTGCACTGAAGGTTTTTGAGTGGACTTCACCACACTGGCCAGTGTGGGTTGGTAACGTAAGGTTGCCTCAGACTGGTAACATAAGAATAGTTTAGTTTTGTTTTTATATTTAAAAAAAAGTTATTTTTTACCTTTCCAATACTTTGCACTGCAATCGTGTTTGTTGTATTGTTTGTTGTTGTAACGTTCTTACCCGCCCCCCGCTGGACATCTGTGAAAAAGAGCTTTATAGCTCATCTGATTCCTCCAGTATAATGAAATATTCTGATTCTCGTTCATAGATCACGCATCATTGGTGTAAGTCATGGCTACCGGGAATTAAACTCAGGTCACCAAGTTCACAGTGCAGTGCGCTAACCAACGCGCCACCAATCCACCACATTATTTGGATAATTTTAAGTATTCACGCAGTAGCCATACACCATCAGAGTTTTAGAGTAAGAAACGTATAGAACAACAACAACAACCACAACCATCGTTCACCACTAAGTGCCATGCTAGGTGCACTTTGCACGTTGAGACAACGTGAAGTGTCGAAGGCCCTCTGGCAGGAGGTCACGGAACAGAACCAGGTGCCATGCGTTGACTGACCGGGATGGCTGGCAGATGCACCATCTGTGCCCGTTGTTGTGAGCGTCTATGTACCCATACCGTGAATATATATGTACCTGCACAGTACGTAGATGCATAGACATAGACGTGGTTTATGGGTAGAACAATTAACATGACGAATGTATGAATTGTAAATGGTCTCTAGCTTACGTGGACAGGGCGAGGGAGATATTTTCCGTCTTTTCACTGCATGAGTCTGTCTGGTTCCATACCTACAGTGCTCAATGAGCTATTTGCAAAACATGAACACAGTAAACCCAAGAAGCTGCTCTCACGTCGGTGTGTCAGAGCCCAGTGAATCGAAGGGTACCGGTTACGTCCATGCTGACAGCGCTGCCGAAAGGGTTTTCTAGGCCCGGGGCAAAATTCCAGATGAGGCTCCCTCTGATCCCCCCCCCCCCACCTTGGCTTTTTTCTGAGCCCCCCCATTGTCAACTCTCTACGGCCGAAGCTGTCTGCGAATGTGAATCCCACGGAATCAGGCACACACTTTAGCAAGGTCACGGACGGCTCCCACCTAAAGCCCTTCGATAATTAGTCCATCATGTCAAAGTGGTTTTCTGATGAAGTGGTTGTACGGCAGCGCTTAAATCCTATTTGCAGGTCTGAGCCAGTGGTGAACATTCCACATTCATATGGCAGAGAAAAGTAATCTATGAAAATAAAAAAGGACTCAACACACTCATCAACGACACTAAATGATCGATTTAGCCTGATCACAATTTGGTTTAAAAAATTTCGAATCTGAATGAATTGAAAATCAGTGGAAAACACGACGAACTCAGAAAACACTTCGACACATTTACCAACAAGTGCCGCAGCTGTGGCTCACACTTTGTTTTAAGCGACATTTTTGGCCAAGCAAGAAGCGACGGGGGAACTTTGCGTGAGACCCATAGTGGTTCGGCATGTGACGACAACAACAACGACAACATTATTACAAGGTGTACGTTGTTAACGACAAGCCATAATGTCCAGACATGTATTCAAACGATGAAAACAAAACGGCTGTTACTTACGTATGGAACAATACACTCCGAACACTCGCGCACGCACCGTCAAAGCAAGCCAGAGAAGCGTTTGGCACACGTGCAGTGGCACGGCTAAGTACCACCATTGAGCGGAGTTGAGATCACTTAACCCTCTTCCTAAAAGTTCACGACGTGACAGGCGCAGGAGAGTTGCCTCTGGCTCTTTCAGTCTCCTCGGGTTTCAGGGCTGTGGACTTTGTCCTCACTTAAGGCCCCTCAGTGCCACATCCACTGAACCATGGACTTTTGCGTCTAGAAGCGTGCTGTTTGCGGGGGTGGACGTAACCAACGCTGGTATGTGTGTACGTAAGTTTGGTGAACTTCTTTCGCACCGTACGTGGACAATCGTGCTAATCGGAGGTGCGGTGGTGAGAACTGAATGGATATTTTGGATCCCCCCCCCCCCCAAACTTTTGATTTATAAGCTCCTCGTGAGATATAATCAAGGGTATGGACAAATGTCAGCTAATGCAGAAAAAATAGAGTGAAAAGACACACTTGGAGTTAGATGACAGAAGCGAGATACTACAGACAAGATGAGGATAAGATAGACTAATTAGCTGCTTTTAATATTACAGTACTTCGCTTTGTAATAGAGGTAAACCAAATATCAGCTCGATTTGAATTTGAGCCGATATTTGGTTCACCACAAAACATTTTTTCGTGAATCCAGGAACCCCACTTGAGCTTCTCGGGGTCCCTGAGCATTTGCTTGGTTCGCTTGAGCCTCGTGTCGTCGCTGGATATCGCAAATATAAACAAGCACACTCCGTGCGATGACTGCATCTCGTGCGTAGGCAACAACGCTTCGCAGCCACGCTGCCCAACAGCTTTACCGGCGGGAGCCGTAGAACTATAACGGTCAAGGCCACGGTTTTGTCTCGATCGTTTTTTGTTGTTGTTGCAAAATTCACGGCCGTTGTGCGTGGAGAAGAGACTGGATTCATGGAAAAGTCACGGACTAAGGTGGGAGCGGTGCCAGACCTAAACATTCCCTTAATTATTTTGATTAAACAATTTTTATATCGGAACTGATTAAAAATAATCCAAATATGTGGGGCATTCGGTTTGTATCGGGAAGGGCCATCCTGCCCTCCTCCCCCCTCGTCCATGGCTGGCGTTCAGTATTTTTCAGGCCATTCCGCACGGTATTATGTTTTTTTTTTTCAAAGGAAAAAACGTGATTTCTGCATTCACTTCCCAATATTTCGAGGATTTTTGCAATTCAGCTTCGCGATTTCCTGTGCCGGCCACGGCCCTCGTGGCGAAATCGCAGCCTCTGTCGCGGTGCCACAAATGCTGCACGACACCCTGATAGCGCCCGGACAGCGCGTTCCTTCTGCACCCACCTGCTGCTTTGCAGCGAGTTTCTGCTGCTGTTGGGATGGCCGAGAACTCACGCGCTGCGGGTCCACTCCTCCGAGAGGTGTGAAGAGATACGCGGGCAGTGGAGAGAGCTGTGGAGAGACAGACAGAGAGAGAGAGTCGTTGTCATGGTGGGCGTGTGGGGAGCGGTAGTGCAGTGGTTAACGCGCCGCGCCATGAACCCGGCAACCCGAGTTCTGTCCTGAGCCTCCCATTAGATTGACTCAGCGTCAAATGAGCACCCGGTGTGGTATCACTTCTGGTATGCTGTTGCCCACCCACCACTTCGTGTGCTGAGAGGACCTTGATAGGCTACACAGTGCCACGGACAAGCCTGGACTCATCCAAGTGGCATCTGCTTCATCCATTCCGAGTTTCTAAGAAGTTCATCGTCTATCATAAGCAAACGTTTCGAGTTCATTCCCTGACCGATTCATAATGCTGATGCTAACTGTAACGATGATGAAAACCCATTCGCCCGTATAATGCTTCCGCCGATACTGTCACTGCTGCCGCTCTTGCTGCTGCTGCCGATTATGACAACGGTGGTCTTAGGAACTTTGAAAGGCATCGGCGTTGTGCGTGCAAACGTATCGCTGTGGTTAAGAGTCGCGGTGTTGCGGGGGCGGGGGGTGGGTAGGGGGGGAACCGATTGGAACGCGTTCTGGAAAACTCATCGGGCCCATGTGGCACGGGAAGTGGGGTGAGGGGGTAAGGGGGTAGGGGAAGGGATGCGTTGGGGGTTCGGGATGAGTGGAGTTCGTCGAGGAGTGGGGGGGGTGATTTTTTTTTCTTTGCTGGGCGGCATGCTTCTTCACCACTCCAATCTGACCCGTTCTTGATGTCCACGATAAATTGGGAGGGGGGGTGGCTATGCCGCCGACGATGATGATCAAAGCTGTCTGATGTCTTTTCTGGTCGTGTCCACGAGCTATTTTCCAATGATGCCCGAAGTTTCGTCCCTCGTGCATTTAAATTCACTTAATTTACCAGGTCAGGCCCACTGAACTGCGTAGCTCTTTTTCAGAAGCGACATGGTCACATGATGAAGTGGCTTATCATGCTGGAATGTATAGCAGCCAACAAATACTCTAAATGCATCATTCTACATGTGGAGGGAAAAACCAAAGGGCCCGGAGAAAAATCCACGCGACCACAGGGAGAACACGCAAACTCCAAATATACAGCAGCGGGCGTCAGGGTCGGGATTGAACCCGCGACCTCCTGTGTACCAGGTGAGGTAATTAACATCTCGCTACCGACCGGGGCACCCTCCTGGGAACTTCTTCGGCGACTGAATTCAGTTCGCAGATGAATATACGAAGATGGTGGCCGTGAACTCAGCGACTGAAGAAAATTCAGTTCCTGGATAAGCTCCCAGCGCGTGAAGAGAAACGTCGGACAACACGCGGTACAACCCCAGAATGCATCGAAGAGCTTCACAGGCCAACCGTGAATACCCATGCAGTAGCATGTTCGTTAAAATAATAATAACAGTAAATGTATGTGATCGTGACTAATTTAGCATCACTTGGTCACGTGGCTGTTGCCGTTTGATTGACGACGATCGTATTTCTGAACACTTTACAGACGCGCACTGACATCGCGCAGCGGACATCGACACCTCCGATGGAGAGAAGCCGCGGTGAAGTCATTCGGCAATTTCATATTATTTTTCGAGTGGTTGTTGCTGTGTCATTTATTTTTAAACTGTTGGACGACGACAATCAAACCACATGCGCACACCCCCCCCTCCCCCTCCCTACCTGCGAAGGTGCGTCTGCCAAGCTGCCATGCTTCAGTCGGTGGCCTCTCCTTGCAGCCGGACTCCGAGCGCCGAGCATCTTCCTCCAGAACCGCACGTCAAGGGCCGCACAAATTCTCGGGACGCCCGCGACCCGCTGGATGTGGCTTGCATGCCGACCCGCCAACCTCCTGCCAGATCGATCTCCTTCCCAGCGACACACTCACAGCCTCCGCCTCCTACTCCTCCTCCTCCTCCAGAGTCGTCCACGGATACCGCCTTTAAAATCCCAGATCATTAGGAGGCACGCGGTCGGCGATTGCATCCGGCGGCGCGTTTCCTCTGCGACGCGGCAGGCAGATCTAGAAACACAGCTTACCTGTGAAGACCTGACTCAAGGCGGCCAACGGAGCCCATAGGGGCGCAGAACCACCGTAGGTCATCGAACGACCCTTGCGCCCGTCACCTCGGCGGCAAAAAAAAACACCCGCAGAATTCGGCGCGCACAGGGCGAAGCGGGCGGCATCGTCGGCAGAGCCCCCCGCGTGCGAGAAAAACGCCGCACCTCTGACATTGAGGCAAAAGCGAGCGGTGCTCGCGTGCGACGAAAGGTGCCGAGGCTTGTTGGGCGAGTTGTGGCGTCGACTCTGGATGGGACAACAAAAAAATGCGCGCGTGGCCTCTTGCCAGAGGGGATGGGGTTGGTTTTTTTGTGGTGTGTGTGGGGGGGGGGACGCTTGTGCGGAGGGGGGTTGGAGGGTTTGGTGATGTGAGAGTTGTGGGGGATTGGGGTGGGGGAGAGCGAGGGAGTGAGAGGGTGGAGGGAGAAGTCTTTGTTTTCCTAAGACTCTTCCAGTTGAAGCCAGCCCCTTCTCCCCTCATTCAACCCCCCCCCCGTCTCACTCTCTACATATCTCCCGGATATTGACTAAAATGTGGGCAAAGGAAATTTCTCGGAAGTTCTACACTCGCCTGCCTTTGACTTAGTGCTCGCGATCAACATTTAATTGGCGATAATTCAAACCAAACGTGCAAATAAATAAATCAGAAATCGGCTAAACTTGTAGGTACCACGTCATGTGTGTATCAGAATGCCCTGCCAAAATCGAGTTTCCCCCTCATATTTGAGAATGGTATTTGAAGCAAGCCCCAGAGTTTGATTTAAAGCTTTCGTGACTGCAGGGATTCATATTCTTGGTTCTTTCGGTAAAGTCGCGTAGAAGGGAAATAATAAAATAATACAAATATAAAACAATAAAAATTCTTACGACGTTTCGACTGCAACACAAGCAATCATAATCAGGTGTGAAATCCACAGCATTGCTTGTGTTGCAGTCGAAACGTCGTGAGAATGTTTTTTGTTTCATATTTTTATGATTTTATTATTTCCCTTCTACGTGACTTTACCGAAAGAACCAAGAATTTGAAGCCCCAGATTGTTACGCATTGCACCGTTCGTTTCCCCTGCCAGCCTGGGTTTACTTACATCGCGGCGTCTATAGGCTGCCAAAACTCTGCCAGGATAACAAGAAACGCAACTCGTGCCAACGAGCATTCTGATATCCACACTTTCAGCACACAGCGGAACAATGAGATAGCCCGGTGGGGGTGGCAGGGAGACCTGGGTGGGTGGTGGATAAGACAGTAAGTAGACAGCTGGTGGGGTAATTAGGGTTGCTGGATTTCTGAAGTTCTCAGGACTTAAGCATTCTTTAAATAACAAAACAAGGTCACGAGACTTACGGTGAGGGTATTGTGAGGTCAACATTTCACACCTCATTCCAATAACCTCCAAGCGCTCAATCCTATGTTTTCTTTCGCACAGGCCAACCTATTTATGAAACAATTTGAGATGTATTTAATGAAGGTCAGTGGCACAGTGGTTCACACGCTGCGCTATCAACGTGGCAATGAGTGGAAATTGTTGAACACGGCGAACATCGGCGAGCGTGTCATATCTACTGGACATCTGTAAAAAAAAGAGCTTCATAGCTCATCGGATTCCTCCAAAAGACATAAATATTCTGATTCTGAACCGGTCCTGCCCCCCCCCCCTTTCTTCAGCAGCCCGCACTGACCAGTGTGGTGAAGTATGGTGAAATGACCCACTAACGACCTGCACAGTGCGGGACTGTCTTCATCCAGCAGTGGATTGACAAAGGCCTGTGAATGATTATATTGTACTGCATAATGCTTCCCTCGTGTCGGTAAAAAAAAATTGAGGAAGTTTGTTTCCAAAATCTTTGTGCAATGGGTTAAATATGTCCGTCGGGTCTGGTGATGAATAAACCACAGCAAGCCAGAGGGTTTAAGTGTCAGACAAGTGTCGTAAATAACTCTGAGCAAACGAGAAGATTTTAACTTTTTTTTAAAGAAGTTCAGAAACATTCCCTACTTGGAAGAAAAAAATACCACAGACGCACAATCGTGCAGCGGGAGGCACACATTGAGTGTGAAGTCGACTCACTGTGCAGTACGTAAAGCGATCATCGCATTCGCTGAACAGTGTCAAACTCAGCGAAATCTAAAACTATGAACTGAACTATTTTTTTCTACTTGACCAGGTAAGGCCCACTGAGCTGTATAGCCCAACGAAGTGGCCTATCTTGTGGGAAATTAAAAAGGAAAACACCTGCAGATGAAATCCACGTGACCAAGGAGAGAACACGCAAACTCAGAATACGCAGACCTCTTGTATACTAGGCGAGGTAGTTAACATCACGTCGCCGTGATGGCCCAAAGCAACCTCAAAGTACACCTAGTGGTGAACGGTTGTTGTTGTTGCAGAATGTGTACTTTATATGTATACACTGTACCAGGTACTAATGTTTAAGTGTACACATCAGAACTGGGGAGACAAAGGAGTTGGTTGTGGTGTTGGCCACCCACCTACTCGTCTACCCTGCCCGGCCTTCATAGCTGATCGCTCACAGCACTTGCCCCAACAGTCCGTTAAAGACCACACGGGGGATCTTTGTCTGTGTGTGTGCGTGGGTCGGTTTGTGTTTATGTGACGTGGGAAATTTTGTCCCTGCGATTTTTCTGCACCGCATATGTTCGTCCCTCTGGCACATAAATCCTCCAAATTCATCCCTTCCCACGATGTCTGACGTTTCGCTCCACGTGGCGGCGGAACGTCGGACGTCTCGCCGGACAACACGCGGCACAACCCCTAAGAGCGACGACACGTCAGGGAGCCATTGATCAGCTGATGCGTCAACGCTGAGATTATCCGTAGAAAAAAACAACCCCACCACGCTCTACAATCGCTCCAAGCTCTCCACAGACGAATTTAACAACCCAATGATGTCCTGCGCTCACCCCCCTACCACCAAAACCACCACTACCCCCGATCACCTCGCTGTCCACCAACGCAAATGTTGTTTTGCCAAAATCCTCCGTTGAAGGCGCAGAACTGCGGCATGCATGTCCCACCCCCCGGAGAGAACCCCAGCGAGGGCTTATCTGGTGTCAGATGACCACGGCCAGCCTCTCGGCCAGGTCTCCTCTCCCACGATTCATTTCCTCCCCCCGTCCGCGTCTCGCCGCCGCTGCAAAACGCGCCAAACTCTAGGCAGGCACGCGTTTGGCACTCGCGCAGAATGAACCAATACAAGTACGCTGTCTCCCCGACAGACCTGGTCTTCACCTGAGGACGGCTGCTTGC
>CM025663.2:3673165-3695755 GCA_014621495.2 Entosphenus tridentatus
TGTCTCCCCGACAGACCTGGTCTTCACCTGAGGACGGCTGCTTGCGTTGTGGCCGAAACGTCGTGAGAATTATTTTATTATGTTTTATTGTTATTATTTTATTACTTCCCTTCTACGTGACTTTACCGAAAGAATCAAGAAGATGACTCCCTGCAGTCACGAAAGCTTTAAATCGAAATTCAATACGAGTACATAATGCACCTCCTCCAAGTCGGTTAGCCGGCCTTTTGCGCGCGCGCTGTCTGTTTGCGAGCACCCGTTGAAGCGCGCGAGACAGCCTAAAACTCACACACACGCACGTACACAAGGTGGCCAACAACCAAGGCAAACTGAACGAGGTTGCAAGAAGTCGAACGACGGTGCACCCGAGCGTTGCGGAAGCCAGAGTCAGCAACGAGAAGTGTCTTAACCGGCTCCAGCGGTGGTGGTCGAACACTCGGTGGGATGAGACGAGGTTGACACGACTCGTCGACACGGGGCGGAGGAATCCAGCAGCAACGACGCTAGTGGCGATATTGAGAGCGATAAGGTGGTGACTGACCGCCAGTGAGAGAGTGGCTGGAGTGAAATCGGTGAACGCTGCATCATTACTCATCCTGAATACCCCGCGGATGTATCAACAGCGTTTCCACTCCGCAGCATGTGCGCTTTGGGGCCGTCCATAAATGACGTCACGCACCTGGGGTGGGGGGGGTCAGACATTTGTGACGATGGGGGGGGGGGTTGAGAAATGTGACGTCACATAAAAATGCGCAACTTTAAATAAATATAGACAACACGTTCTAATTAAATAAATAGACTTTTTAATAAATGTTTTCTCCTACAACATCAGAGTGCAGCGCCACATTAAATACGCACTACAATGACAATAGTTTAAAGCGATTTGAAGCATGTTTTATATATATTTGGGGGGGGGGCAGAACTTTGTGACGTCATATTTGAGGTGGGGGGTCTGAGTTTTTGTGACGCCGTGTGACGAAGGGGGGGGGGGTAAAAAGTCGTCCAAAATCACGTGACGTCATTTATTGACGGCCCCTTTGTATAGCAGTGGTAAAATAGACAACGACACAAAGGTCCCCCCTATAGCCAACACATACACTTGGGATAAGTGCTGTTAGCGAGCACCTATTAAGGCCAGCCAACACACGAGGAGGTGGGTGATCAGCAGCACGCCCGACCGCATTTTTCTCCACAGTGCTAACGTTTACACGCTGCACCAGGTCCTCATTTAAGGCACGGTCGACCTGTATGCATGCAGCTTATGTTGAATTTCCATCGCACCGTACGTACCGCTTCAGATATTTGCTGCCGAAGTTGGCCGCGGCTCGGAGAGCCGTGCGCTAACCACCGCACCGCCGCTCCCCCGATGGTAAAATCCAGGGTGCTTAAAAAAAAAAGTTAACACTTCTGAGAATTTGCAACAACACCACAAGAAATGTGCCTCCGGGCCTCTGGAGACCACCTGGAGAAGATTCCAGGGCATGCGTTGACAACGATGGTGAACAAGTTGAGACTCTTTGACTTTTTGAAGCTATTAACATGACATTTGTTATCACGTTACAGTGCAGTATTATCCGTTCTTTTGCCATTAAAAACGAAAGTCCCATGTAAGTGTGAACATTTTTTGAAGCACCCTGCAATCACGAGTGACACGCGCATGCCTTGACTGGGGCCACGCAAACACGCAGCTGCCTCGCACATGTCAAACGCACATGTTCATTCTCACATGTCCGCACGGCGTTGTAAATCCTGGACGAAAACGGCCACGCATTTTTTCGTAGGAGAAACCCAAAAAAAAACATCACAAGTCTCCAAAACATAAGCACAAAGTGCCCCCCGGCTGCCCTCCCTCGTTATTCATGGCCTGTCCCTCATGCGCGCGGTCCACAGCCACAAAAATGAGACGCGCGTCTAGCCCAGAGCTATCACTGTACGGCTTTGCCACAACATGGGCCGCCTCTGAAGGCCCTCTCTCTACCCGGCATAATCTAATGCAGGTTTTTTTTTTCTTCTAGGAGGGACTGATCGTGCCGAGAATATCTTTTGGCCGTAATCTTCCCAAAAGCATTTGGAGTGGTGGCTCACGATCGCGATGCGGTGCTTGGGATTTTTTGGGTTGGCGGATTGCGCATAAGTTCGTGAATATCCCCCAATTCATCCGGGCATTGAGGTGGCCAGAAATGGCAGTGCCAGCAAGTGCGGTTCACAAACCCATCTGTGTGGACTGTTATTATCTTTTCGTAGGCATGGACTTTTTTTTTCCAGGTACTCCTTGCAATTGAATTCATTTGCGCTATGATGTATCCAAGAGATGGCCGTGCAACAGGTGGATTCATGGAGCCATCTGTGTAGAACTGTGAGCCCTATCCCCTCTTACGAACGGGCGCGATCTCGGGGTCCTCTGCTTTATCCTCTCAGAAGCATTAACACTCCTAAAAATAATTGACCAAACATCCCAGAAAGTGCAGGACTTAAAGAAGCATATCGAGACTCGGCGAGGCTGTGCTGAGTAAACGATGGGCATTAATATTTTTTACAATTTTTGCTGTCATATTTTATTGGATGGATGCGGTGTGGGAATCCGGCCTGGTGCTGCTGTGGTCAGAGTGCTTGAGTCATGATCAGGGTTGCGAGTTTCTAATCATAGTCCAGGCTCTCAGCCCATCATCATCATCATATCATGAGCCTAGCGGTTGACACGATAGCATTACCACTCTGCTGCACTTGCAGCAGTGGTTAATTAATGACAACAATAATAATGGTACACGCCATAAGCATATAGAGTTTCCACTTCTGGCTCAGGGGCACCAATAGAGATAAGCATAGTCAAAATCTTATTTGAGCAATGGGATTGTTTGAAATGTTTTGCTGTAACTTGGAAAACCTATTGGTTGATGTCGAATATGAAACGTGTGGCTGTATATATGATGGATATACAGGGCGAGATGTTAGCTACCTCGCCTGGTGTACAGGAGGTCGTGGGTTCGATCCCGTCCTCGACGCCTGCTGTATATTTGGAGTTTGCGTGTCTCTCTCTTCCCATGGTCGCGTTAATTTTCTCTCCGAGTTTTCCAGGTTTTCTCTCCACATTTAGCATCAACATCACGCGTTTAGAGTATTTGGCTGCTATACATTTCCACATGATGAGCCACTTCGTTCAGCTATCATTTGTGGCCAGGCCGCTGCTGAGAATGAGCTACATAATTCAGTGGGGCCTTACCTGGTATAACAAAGTGTTTAGAGTTATCTCGTATTATAGCGTGATGAATACTCTATACAAAAGGTAAAGGTGCAGCCCGCCAATTGCGTACTCAGGCCACTGTCGGCAGAAGGACTGGCATGAGAGGGAGCTCTAAAGAGACACCCTAGATGGTATTTGTTTGGCCTACTCATCCATGTTGGCCAGACGTCTTGTAAAAGGTGGGCATACCCACACTTTACCAGACGTCTTGTTTTTACAAGACCCACACTTGGCCCATCCACACGCGACCCGCCGATTTAAGAAACGCGACCCATTGAATCGAACCGACGACTTCTGTGTTGCAAGTCAAGCGCGCTAAACGATTCCGTCCCAGAACACTCCGATTGACCTGTTATTTGTTTTACTTTCTTTGTTTCATTAGTGACATTGATGTCAAATCTGCAAAAGAAGGCCTCGTCAGTGAAGAGTGCACGCTCACCGTACAGCAGGTGATGGACCTGGCCCTCCCCCTCTCTCCCTCTCTCACTCACTTCAAAGAGGAATTTACTCTTTTGCTACGTGCCCTCTGATTTTCCACGAACTTAAGAAAAAGAAGGATAAAAAATAACACCAACTGACGTTTTCGGTGCAGTCTTGCTGCACGCCTGAGTTATTTCAATCACGCGTTTCCTGGCTCCGCAGCAACCACGCATTTACGAATGCCAAAGAAGCGCACCTGTGCACCCGTTTCGTTGGCGCAACAAAAAAAAAACGATCAGTGGACACATTTCCTTTCCAGAATCGCCCCTGCAATATTTCTTTCGCATCCGGCATTGTAAAATTGCGTGTTCTCATCGTTTTGGCTCCCCTCAACCCTGTTATTCTACGCTCACATTCTCCACCGCTCTCCTTGCTGTGAGCCATTCATTTCCATTCCTGTTCCCAAGGCAGTGCGTGCCATTGCTGCCCTCTAGGCCAAGGATCCACGGAACTTTGTGATGCCTCAACATCCTTGCGGCCACAACCCCGAGCGTGCGTTTTCAATGCTTACGAGATTCATAATATTCACGCCTAAACTCAACAAACTAAACACATTTTTTTGTTTGACCAGTTAAGGCACATTGAGCGATATACATTTTTTTTTAATAAGTCACCTGGCCACAAATGATAGCTCAACGAAGTGGCTTATCACGTGGACATTTACAGCAGCCACATATTTGAAACGCGTGGTGACGTTGATTCTAAATGTGGAGAGGAAAAACCGGAGGACCCAGGGAAAAATCCACTCAACCACAAGGAGAGAGAGAGACGCAAATTCCAAATATACAACAGTGTCAGGGTCGGGCTCGGGATCGAACCCACGACCTTCTGTATACCAGGCGAGGTAGTTAACATCTCCTAGCCACCGTGGTGCCCTGCGGCGGCTATTGACCCAGCCAGGCCCACTCATAATCCATCTCCCGTGTATCGATTGCATGTAGTGAGATGCGGATTCAATTTTTTGGGATGTCAGATTTTATAATTGTTATTGAGCAGTTTCAGATTTTTTTGTACTTTGAATTTAAATGTAACGAAATGTAAGATACTTTATTGCTTATGCACTATAATGTAGATCATGTAAAATAAACAAATATTGATTATTATATTTTTATGTTAAATATAGAGATCTATCAGAATCAAAACATATTTAAATGCAAACTATTTCATATTTTAACAATTAAAATCATGGAGATGATGTTATATGTGACGTCAGCTCCAACGTTATCATGTTTACATCCAAACCAAAATGTTCTTTTTTATATATGATTAGAAATATCACAGCAAGGCCCGATTTTCAGATGTTGTTTGTTTGAATCTGAAAATGGGGAAAACGTCCCTATTACAGTCATGGATTATTCCACCCATGTGCAGAGATTTGAGGGACATCCCCTTGCGTGCATGGCACAGTATACCGTGCTTCCTCCCACAAGTCACATCGTGGCCACATCTCTCAATGTAGGAGCCTTCTGAAAAGCCAAGTTGAGCGATTTAGCAAAGTGTATTCTAATTGCTAACTCCGGTTGTGAGAATTATTCTTCAAGCTCGCGGCTGAAATAATGCTACGTGATAGTACAAGTCGTTTGGCCCTGTTGGGTGGGAGAAGATCTTAATGACACGAATATTTCCATACATTATTTGGCACAACCCACAAATGCATTGTTAATCATTAAATTGGTTTGAGAAAACGTACGGGTTAAACATATCCTCTGTGAGTCTTTCCTGGACAAATGGTATTATGATGACTAATGATGCACACACGATTACAGTGTATACACATTTACAAACACTACATGCTTTCTTTGGGATGAGGGCATCGTTTATTATATCAGAGGAATATTTTGCAGACTTATTCCGTGCATGCATTGCACTCTACATAAGTCGCAATGGAATTCTGGAGTAAGAAAGGGCCCTGGGTGTACGGTACCCTTACTCATAGGCACGTGCGTGGTGTCAGATTTCATAATAGCTCATCAGCGAATAATGCCTTTGCAATCAGCGAAGTGTGGTGTCGTTTTTTATTTATTTATTTCGAAATTTCCTGTTGCCCTCCATTCGTTTCTGTTTGTGATATCCAGTTTCCTTTCTCAGCCATTCAGGGCTCTCAGTCGCTGCCATAGCACGTGGTCAGATCCATCTCAGAAATGAGTTCATTACATATCACCCCCCACCCCACACTGACCCCCTCCCTGACCCCCAACCCCCCCATACCCCCTCCCTACCCCCTTCCCCCCAACCCCCCCAAACCCCCCTCCCTGACCCCCTTCCACCCCAAAATCCCCTCCCCCCACCAGGCCCCCACCCACCGCTGTCACCCAGCCCTCACGCCGTCTGACGTTACACGTTACGTGCGTACGTATCTTGAACTTTTTTCGCACCGTACGTACCCAACCGTGATAATCGAGAGGTACGGCGGGAGGGGGGGGGGTAAGGGAGTAAGGACAAGCGAAATGCACGCTCCCTTCTGCTTCGAACATCTGCGCCCTCGCCTCGAGCACAAATCCCTCTCCTCGTCCCTCCTCCCTCCCTCTATCCTCCCTCCCTTTCTCCTCCCTCCCCCTCTTTTTGAGTGTGAAATATTTAATTAAAAATGGGGGGGGGGCACATAAAGCAAAGCAGTGAAAAAAAGCAAAAGAAACGAAATGATGAACGAAGCAAAGTGCCGACTACACCGAGCATCTTCTTGTTTCCTTTGATCTTACAGGCCGTCGGACTGAGCGACAGAATGAACGAGAGAGAGAGAGCGAGTGAGCGAGAGAGAGAGAGAGCGAGCGAGAGAGAGAACGAGCGAGCGAGAGAATGAGCTAAAGGGGGTGGGGTTACATAAAGCCCAGTTAAAAAACAAAACTTTTACGAAATGATGAACGAAGCAAAGTGCCGTCTACACCGAGCATCTTCTTGTTTCCTCTGATCGTACAAAAAAAAGAGACACCATGTGGTTCCTCTCCCACTCTCTCCTCCCTCCCTCTCGCTTCGCTCTCCCCGCACTTTCTCCCACATCAACAGCCGACGCGCGCGCGCTCGCGCCCTTCCCTTCCCCGCCCCGGTGTGCACGTCAACCCTCCTCCTCCTTCTCCTCCTTCATCTCCTTCTTCATCTTCAGCACCCCGCACCATCTGCTTTGAATAACGCGGCGAGAAACCAAAGGCGGGGAGTGGGGCTGGGGTGGTGTGAGGGAGAGGTTTGGCAATCGCAAGGCGAGACAAAAAAAAAGCCGGCGCGCCCTTTGTGGCATGAGATTGCTTCTGCGTAAAGCTTACATCATCGTCGTCGTCATCGTCGGTCATGGTCTATCCGCCGCTGGATGAAGACCTCCCTAAGCTGCCACCACCCCCACTGCAATCCAAAGACGTTGCAAAGCAACGCAATGAGCTATCGGCCTTTCGGTTTACTCCCATATTTGGAATAAAGAGAGAAAAAAACACCCCGATACAATGAAGCTGGTCTTGGACAAACATTACAATGATGAAACATGACCCGAAAATGACCAATATTGCCATGACAGTAACTTAAATTTCGAATTAAAGCTTTCGTGACTGCAGGGATTCATATTCTTGGTTCTTTCGGCAAAGTCACGTAGAAGGGAAACAATAAAGTAACACAAATATAAAACAATAAAATTCTCAAGACGTTTCGACTACAACACAAGCAATCATCAGGTGATCATCAGGTGATGATGATTGATTGTGTTGCAGTCGAAACGTCGTGAGAAAGTTACTGTTTTATATTTTTATTATTTTCTTATTTCCCTTCTACGTGACTTTACCGAAAGAACCAATAATATGACAGTAACTTGTTAAATGTATTAACGTTGAACTTTTTTCGCACCGTTCATAGCCAACCGTGCTAATCAGTGATGACGATTTAAAAGTCCATAGCGCCAATGGTTTCCTAATATCGGAAGGAAGAGCGCGTTCCGGACGGCCGCAGAAGCGCATCTGAAAGCACCCGATGCGGTGACCGCCGTCTGTGTTTGGTGGGCTCGCCAAAAGCCGCTGCTGCTGCTGCTGCGATGATAACCGGAGTTGGCATGATGATGATGGTGTTGTTCTATTCTTCTCGACGAAAAAACGACTGCAAGACCAAAAAAAAAACACACTTGGCAGGACCCTCCTGAAAAAAAAGAGTCTTGAGACTCAGCGAGGCTTTCCTGGGGCGAACGAGCGGAACAGAAAAGCGCAATGTTGTAGGGCAACCCGTGATTGGTCAATGGTCACGTCTTGCTGACCCGCCCATACTGGAGATCTGTGGGGAAAAAAGAGCTTCATAGCTCATCGGATTCCTCCTCCGGTCTAAATAACGATTCTGGTGTCTCCCACAGCACCTCCAAAACCTCGCCACCGCTTCCTTTCCTTCTGCTGGATCCCGAAGCCGCTGCAAAAAGTCACTGCGTCGGGTTTATTGTTTTCTCTGATGCGCTGTCACGGCTCTCCCACTGTGTTCTCTGGCTCCACCGCGTCTCGTTCGGCCTCGGCGTACCGACGACGCTTCGCTCACGCCACGTGCTGGGAGCGTCTTCGGAAGCATTACACTCGATGTACGCCAAGCGGAACTTCTTTGGAAACCGTACGTAGCCAAACCGTGCCAATCGGGGGTGAAGAGGGGTCTCGTGATCGGAGCTTCTGAATAAAGATGGATTTCAAGAACGTGAAGGGGGGGAATAAATGTCGGGGACTGCAGAGAGCTGTTGCAAAAAACAAAAGTTGAAAACTTACGCGTTCGTGTGCCAGGTGCGGTTTGTCAATGATAGGTTGCGTTGAGGCTACGGAACGCATCTCGACACGGTCAGGGGTTTCCCAGGTGCCAATTGGGCGGGCAGTTTGATGGCTCAATTTCTTTTCAACGCTGGATCTCTCGCTCTCTCTCTCTCTCGTTGCTCGACACTGCGGGAGGAAGAATAACACACGGGCCCTCTCTCTCACTTGGCTCAATCGGTTTAATTGCGCGTGAATTTACCCATTTGCGCCTTAAACTGCGTGGGCCAATCTGGGTTATTCATTCACGACCTGCGCTTGTCGATCTACGCCGTAAAGATTGTGAAGGGCGACGTCCAGCGCCAGGGGGAATTGAACTCAGGCCATCGGGTTCATAGTGCGGAGGGAGATAGCAACCTTCCCGTTAGAGCAAGTTGTCCAATTGTAAATCCTGCTGCCAACGAATGCTGCCAATAACGCTGCGTATGTTTAATTTCGTTCACACCGTTCGTAGCCAGCTATGGGGAAAGACAACAAACTAAATGCAACAAGCAGTTGTAAATAAATTAGTTTTTAATTAAAAATTTTTTTTTAGTTTACCAGGTAAGGCCCACTGAGCTATATAGATTTTTTTCAGAAGCGACCTGGGCACAAATGACAGCTCAGCGATGTTGTTTATCACGTGGAAATGTATAGCAGCCAAATACTCTAAACGCGTGTTTCTAAATGTGGAGGGAAAAACCGGAGGACCAGGAGAAAAATCCGCGCGACCACGGGGAGAGAGAAACGCAAACTCCAAATATACAGCAGGCGTCAAGGTCGAGATCGAACCCACGACCTCCTGTACACCAGACGAGGTAGTTAACATCTCGTCATCGTGGCACCCCTTTAGAAAGAGGCGTGACGCACTCACGCTACACCACCACGACACCACGTCCAGGTAGTTTATTCTGTAAATATTGTACAGTACTGTACATGCCTACGTGAAAACTGATATGCAGATGTCCAAGCATCCTTCTTCTTTCGAATGGCTGACGGAGATGCAACACAACGGCAGTTTCACATGCAGGTGGTCAAGCCCAGATAACCGCGGCAGGAGTGGTGGAGTGTATCATCGTCGCGATGTCTCCTTCGTATTTGTGGATCGGTGCATTCCGTCATTACGCATTGTACGGTGTGTTCTAGATGACCATCACTGCACAGGAACGCTGCTCAATTATAGATTTGAAGCTTTCGTGACTGCAAGGATTCATACTTGGGTGTTTTCGGTAAAGTCACGTAGGTAAAAAAAAAAATTAATAAAAGTAAAATAAATAAGTAACATTTTATTTTTTATTTTACTTTTATTAGCTTCAAATCTAGAATTGAGCAGCGTTCCTGTGCAGTGAACCCTGCTCAATGTCTAATGTGGGCAAAGCACAAGAATAATGAACCGTTAACACACGCTGGTCATGTGTGATATGAAATTACCATTTTATTATAATTCATATATATATTTTTTACAAATCACGATGCAGATCAATACAGTACACGTGAATAATATTCACAAAATCCACCAACCCAGCGGGGAGAGCATGAGAAGCGGGCGGAAAATCGAGAACGTGATATTAAAAGTACACAGACGAGCACTCGCTTTCTATATATTTTTTAAAAGTCCTAAAACCCCTAAAGCCAATAGACTTTATTATATTACCGACACAAAATCAGAGTTTTCAAAATAGGCTTCTCTCATTAGGTCGGCGTGGCTGATTCTGGTGACACTCAAAACAACGTTTTGACTGGCCCTTTGTAATCCTTGCAATCTACGCATTACAGCCTCAATGGTCAACAACATCCGTTTTCCACTGTCACATCGAAGCCGAGCCAGTGCAGGGCACTTACGGCACGGGTGGATTTCCACTGGATATTTGCCTTGTCCGAGCCGGAACCGCAGAGTGATGCGCTGGCCTCACAAGCCCTCTGAATGCGACTCGGGGTCAAACAGGGCCTCGCTAATGACGCATTCATTGCAAGTGATGCCAGTTAGTACACAGCAAGGACAAAAGCGTCACCGCGTCACGTCTACACGCGACTCGACACGTTCATTGCGGGTGGTGCGGTGCAAAAATAACCTGGCACATCCTGAGCCGCACTTGGCTGGCTTGGCATGGGCCTGGCGGTGGCCCAGTTGTGCAGTGGAAAAGGAGGTACACAACAAGTGTGCCGGAAGAAAGAGCCTGCAGTTTTGAAACCCTTCCCCCATGACCCATCTCCAACACACTGTGTTGTGCGCGTGTCCTGATGCACGCACGTTCCATTAACGGTGGGCGACTGAGAGAAATGAGCGCATACATCAATGTCACGATGACATTTGCGCATGGTGGCCCCCGGTTAATAAACATTGCACAGCAGAAAGGTTTAGCACTACATACAAAAAAATTAACCATGGAATGTTCTCTATGTAGAATACAGCAGCATTATTATTTTAGAAGAAAACAATCCACTTAAACTAAACAGTTAGCAAAATAGATGTGGACATTTCCTAGTTCAAGTGTCCTTTTTCAGTGAAGTTGGCACCCTTAAGTGCAAAAACTGCAATGCCAAAGGTCCTCGCATTAAGTTGAAATAACTATCGGAATGATTAAACCCCCCGTTACTTTATGTCGAGGGGCGTCGGTTGAGCTGGTCGTTGGCACTACAGCCGCGAGTTCAATTCCCACTTTCCGAGTGACAAGGATCGCTGGCGAAGCCACGTGGGCCAGGTTCGTTAAAAAAGACTCGCGTCTCGGGACACATTCCAGCGGTTCGACCACGCCGCGCAAAAACATAAACGTTTGACCTCGCCAAGAAAATTTCGACGTCCGAAATTGAAAGCCACGTCGGAGCGGGAAGCCCTGTCTTGTGACCTGTGAAATTACCATCCACTTTCATAGGGTTCCAGTTGCCGAGGATTCGTAGATGAAATTAAAGGGGCTGTGGACGAGATCGTCTGTCCACCGTGAATAGCTTTGCACCATTCGTCGCGTGCGATGCATTGCTCGGCAGCCAAATTGAAAACAGCATGCGCGGCGCACAAATCCAATTCTGAGCGATCGACAAAAATGGTATGGCGCTGCCCGCATGCGGTTACAGCTATTTGGCTCCGTCGGGTGAGATCGCATCCAAGAAAACCCCCCCGCCGGTGTCCGCGTGGGTAGGGGAGTAGGGGGGGGCCTTCGAGCTTGCCCCGCGCGTTTCGTCTGAAGGCGCGCGAAAAAAACAGTCGGATGGGGCTCTCGAGCGAGGGATGACGGCCACGTCGTGAGGGCCCTGGCGAGCGTTCGCACCGACGACTTTGACGATCGTTCGTCCCCTTCAAGGGTGGGCGGGTGTCTCCGCCGTCAAGCGACAACCTGCACCGTCATGAGCGCAGCTCCTCACCACTTGCCCCGCGACAGCGGTCGTCGTTCATTCTCTTTGCAGTGAACGCCGGGTTTCTCGACGAGACGTCGAGCTGTCTTACGAATTACCGACACGAAAGGCTGTAAAAGTTAAGGATGTGATTTTTTTCTCTCTCTCATACAAATGACGCCGTATATGTGCGTTGAACCTCATCAAGAGTCCAGTCAGGGCCTCTCACTGACACTATTTTTGATATTAAATCAAGAACAGCAGTGCTCAGTTATGCCCCATGACGTTCTGTCCCGTAATAATAGAAAGTGGCAACAGTTTATCGGAGATTCGTCCCAAATCCGTCGTGGATTTTCGTAAGGTGCAATGAACCTGAATACAGGTTAATGCAGATAATGCAAATGACTGCATCACAGATGTTGACACAGAAAGCAGAGTAGGGACTAAAGGCTTAGCTTTGATTATAGGATTGGCCTTTATCACTGTAGTCCCTGATACACTGTTGCTTATTAGGACCTATACATTTATTTTTATTTTACACTACATTATAAAACTCAAAATGTTATCATTACATCAGTTCTAACCAATTAACAAATCTGAATGTTTGTATGGAGCTGTGAATTGTATCTACATGGATTATGGCACCAATATGGATACATGTCAAAATGTAAATGTTTTGCAAAATTATGTTTTAATATATATGACAGAATAAAGCAATGCCTACTATGATTTTCTAATAATTGCACAAAGCCAATACATTTAATTCATTTAGCTCTGGATTATATCTTGTCACATATCACTACCACTAAACCTCTTATGACACAAAAACAACCCAAAGGCTACTGTGAGGTTGCTGTTATCCAAACAAGGCTGCTTTGAGCTGTGATTATTGTGGACAGTGTCATCTATTTTCCACTGGCACATCCGCAGGGCAGAGCCCTCATAGTAAATGTGGTGTTCCACTGGCTATTTCGCGTGACGAGCCAGATCCACATTGTGATAGGGTGGCTGAACAAAAGATCGGAATCTGGCTCACGCCCAGCCATGCTGGATCAGAGGTAGGGCCCGGTGTGACATTATCTACAAGTATCTCGATGTGCCATTGCCTGCAACATCAGCGACACAACTCGGATTCCGTAGTGGAAGAACTGGCGTCTCTTATAGCTGCACCGGGTTTGTCTGGGCACGGCTCTGGCGTGGCTCGGTTGTAAAGTGGAAAAGAGGTACGTGTGACCACTGCATCGTTGAAGACTTATAAATGTCCACGTGAATATTTTCACAATGCAGAAAAATAAAGAGCGTATCATACATATTTGCTTAGAGAAAGTTTTTGATATCTGGCAGTTTAAAATCTACCGTAGATAATAAGCACTGTATGCAAAACAAGTAAAAAATTGAGATTTTTTTCAAAATGTAATTGAATGGAGTGAAAAATTTAATGCATTTATTAAAAATATTATGAAGGCATCTGATATTTTGTTTTGCCCATGACACTGTGGTTCTATCAGAACAACATATTTCAGAGGATCTAAAACATTTAATTTTAAAGGTGGGATAATGGATTCATTAAGTATATTCATCGGTCAAACTTTAATCTCGACTACTTTTGTTGTAGTCGATCATTTGGGTTCTTCCCGAAGGTGGGAAACCTCTTACAGGACAAGTGTGACGCAGCTGATGTCACGATGCCTCGCCCATTACCTCCCGTCTAGCATCATACGTGGCTATTTTCGTGTTATCAGTTTAGTTGAGTAATCAAACCAATAACCGGTGGAGTAATAGATTACTTACATATGGAATAGCCCAGGCTTTATCCACTTAGCTTCTGCAATGCCCCATTAACTGGAACCACAACAGGCTTGCAACATACCACGTCGGGCCACAAACTTTATACATTCAAAGTTCCCAAGCAGCCCTGGGTGTATGCATCATTTAGACAAACGCACAACTGGCCCATGTTTGAAAGCTTTTGCTCCTATACAGCAAACCACACACACCAGTGAACCATTCCAAACGCCATACTCTTACGAGAACCCTCAATTAATTTAAAGTGCGAAAGGGAATATATGCATTTCGGTAATGTGCGATCGACTGACCACTCCCCACCCCCCAAAGGATAGAATCCAGCAGCAGCAGCAGCAACTACGAGTGGCGATACGATATTTCAAGTCCAGTAATTTTTCAGCGTGAACCGTTCCCAATGGTCCAGCTCACTAAGGCAGGGGAATGTTGCACAGCATTTGTGCTTGTACAGTGCCTGTTCCACAGGTTCACTTTGGCAACTTACATCCCGAGTCAGGACCACGCCGGGTGTTACTGCTCGTGAGCGAAGCACGCGACGAGACCATTGTGAACACCAACAATGCTTTACAACAAAAAAAATGCTTCACTTCAATGAAGGGGCGTGCTGGAAATAGTCACTAACCCACACGTGCATTTTAAGATAACATTCTATATTAATTGGAACACTTAACAGTCTATTTTTTATATATGTTTTATTGCACCGTGCCTTCCCGCAGATGCTGCAGATGGCCTCAATAATGAACTTAATAATCCGCTCATGTTCACACACTTGAGTTGTCGATGGTCGATGAGAGCCTACTTTTTTTGACAATATTTTGTGGGTTATCAAGTATTTGTCTCCAGCAGACCCCTCCATCGTACTCCCAAAGCCATACAAAATGGACCATCATCTCCCTGCCTTTCAGCAACCAACCAATGACGCGGTCCCAGTCGGCCCCTGCTGATTTGCTTGAGGTCGTTGGTTGGTTGGTTCGAAAAGAGCAGCGGAATCAAGAACAATCGACCCTGTGGATAACGTCCCTGGTGGAGACAATTCGCGAGATGCCACTTGTGAAAGCATGGTGCATGGTTCCCGGTCTGGCGTAAAATCCACTCGCACCTGATCGCGTTCAAAGTTCGGCAGGTCCTCTGCAATCACGGAGCCCGATGTCAAAACCGAGCACCGCCAATCGCGCACGAATGCACTGCACTGGCCGTAACAGCAGCACTCGATTTTTTTTTTAATTGATCAATGTGGTGCTCGTCATTAATTTTCGTGAAGATAATTAGTAAAAGGCTTGATAAATCCAAAAATAGGCTTCAACGTACAATCAACATTTAGATTAGTATGTGCTGCCCCCTAACGGACGTTTATGAAAGTGCTTTTAATCCCCGGTATTCCTGCAAATGGCATTGGATGCTGCTTCCATCCCCTCTGATATGAAAAGCACACTCCACCATTCCGTCCCTCGCAGACAAGCCGCTCCATCGAGGGAAATCTAAGAGGCACAGCAGTGTCGCATGTACTGTGGAGCCTACTATTCACTCTTAGGGGATCCATCTACTCTGCTTGGCCTTTGCACCCCTCTGTTCTATATTGCTATTTTGCCACCAGTATTTTGCTCATCTGCATAACATGTAGGCCCAATTACGCAGCAACTAATCTGCTGCTACTGGCAAAATTGTGAGAATGTTACTATGTAAAGGGCCAATAATAATAATGGGTTTCATAACAGCTGATGTCTAGAAGCAAAATAAGACGTGGAACATTGAGGCATCGTACACAAGTTTCAGAGACTAACCAGTGCCAACAAGATTAACCAACAACAACGACCAGCATGGTTATGTATCCCCTTCACGTCACAACCTGCGTGGAATAAAGACCCAGACGATTAGGACTTGGCATAATAAACCAAACACCGTGTGCGGCGCACGGCAAATCCTTGGCTGGTATACAGGACGTGAATTGATGCGGTTTTTTGTCAATCCCTAGAATGCCTACACTTAAGTTATTAGAGGGTTGTTATCATTATCCGTGTGATCAGAGGGCTCTGGAGGACTTTGAACGCAAGTGTATGGCTTGAGGTACGAATGGGTGTTATGAACGTGAAGAGGCAGAGGATAAGGGATTTGGAGGATTAAATGTATTTTCTTGAAAGTGCCAATTTGGGAACTTGTTTAGCACTGCCATTAGAATTAAGGCACTCCACCTGCGGAATACCGAAACAAAAAGGTTATATGGCTGTGATTGCGCTTAAAAACAAACAAAAATTAAGTGGACAAAGGTTGCAGAATTAACCCGACGGGAAGATCAGCATATAGCGCAACATGTTATATCAATCCACCAGGTTGTAATTGCATGTAAATTTCTATGAATTACACTTACAGTTGAACACAGTTGATTGCAATTATAAAAGCAGCTGACATTTACGATCATCATTCACTCTAAAAATATTTTTTTTCCCAAACGTTCACGACGAGCACCCAAAAGGAAATAGCAGAAATAAAAAAAAAACCCCACCGCACTCTCTTATGTACAGTTTTGGCATACAAATATAATAAGATATATTCCTATGTATAAAGGTTCATTGTGGTACAGCTGATTATACGATGCCCTAATGGCATGTGTGCAGACTGTACACAACAGGTGCTGGCGTATACTCCTAGCAAACAGAGCCACACGTTTCACACACACACAAGCCACGCGAGCAGGGCGTGGAAGCTGGCGGGGGTTCGTGAAGCGAAGAAGCCCAGACGCAGTGGTTGAACATTCCAAACACCGGAAGCCAGGGAACCCAATCATCCCGTGCTCACAATTCTTAACGCGCCAAACAGAGCTCAAGTGGCATGTCCGCACGGCGTGTTGTCCGCAGAGGCCAAGGGAAGGCGCAGATGAGCATGAAGGTGAGGCACGGTTGGTGCCATTCCTTCGCAAGTCGCTGTGGGAGGAGCTTCCAGCTGATGGACCCCCCCACACCCCCCCATTGCATCGAGTTCATGGCTTTGCGTCACGTAAGGTGCTGGTCCCCACCGAGTGTCCTCATTGGTTCACATCTTGGCAGCCCCCCTGCTCCCGCTTGGTGCGCGTTCATCACATCCCCTGGACGCTCCGGTGCCACCTGATGCCACTTTTCAGAAACCGCAAGTGTTGGCGAGCCGACGATTGCATGAGCCAGGAGGGCGAGAAGGGGAGGCTTAGTCATAAAGTCATAAAGGTGCATTTTCTTTTGCCTGCCAAATGCCTCTTCTGGGTCAACTGGCACACCCGGTTGGGTGAGAATGACTTCAAACAAATTAAGATACTTAAAAGGTGACATTCCATTTGAATTCATCATTTTTCAATGTACACTTTATTCTGCTTTCAAAAAGAATGTTGTGATACCGAGATTACATGGCTTTGTTACTTTCCTCAAGGAATAAAAAACACCATTGTGTGCTTTAATCTTCACAGTTGGCCTGCAAAGTCGAAGACAATTTGAATTGAAGAACTGCCAGGCACAATGTTTTAGAGATTCACAAATCTCCTGTGCTACCGTGGTGCTTTGCCAACAATCGACCGGTTCCCTAAAACTCTACATAGGGTGGTGCGCGTGCCCTCTTCAATGCCAACTGCTGTTCAAAAAACCCTGAAAGAGAACACGTCAGACACGCGGTTAACATCGCCGTCTGCGTGCGTGACTTATGACGAATGCCCTCCCCGCTGCGTGCGGACATCGGCGCGGGGAAATCCCGTGGCAGTGCGACAACAAACTCGGATCGACTTACAAACGTCACGGGCGCCTCTTGGTTGTGCTTCAGAATCAGTCGGAAGGGTGCTCTGGGCAGGATCGATTCACCTCGAACCAGGAATCGATACACCTGCGGCATGGGATAGGCACCGGCGGGCGTCAGAATGCAGCCAATGCTCGAGTGCATGCAAAGGACCTTGGCCAATGTGGCACAGAAAAACAACCCCGAGGGCATTAGTGTTTGCTGGGCGGTGAGTCATGCGGCTTCATGCTTTAACCGTTCAATCAGAATTCATGGCATTAGCCATCCTGTTTATTAAGCACACAGTGGCCAAGGGAGTTGGTTACGTCTCTGTTTAATGTTAATACGCGCGATCGAGTCATTCTTCAACTTTGACATGTGGCTCTGCAAGAGCCTTGGTGTATAAACACGGGATGATCCATTTATGGATAACCCACCAATTCTAATCACATACTTGCTTTCTGCACAATTGTTGTTACAGTGGAGTGTGCCGAGTTTATTGAGAGATGTGCAGAGTCGTCGAAATAAAACCTCGTGTTCTCTACAATCCCACCCTGTTATTTTAGTGGGGGTATCTACCAATGGATCACCCTGTAAAGTGAAACTCGTGTTACCCACGGAGCGGGACGGATTGTCGCATCGCGACCTCACGAGGGATAGCGACGACTTGGGGATGCGTTCGTCCAGCAGTGGATAGATCATGGCTAATGAATGATGATGGTGGTGATGGTGATGATGATGAGATATACGCACGTGGTGAATTAGTGCTGCTTACTGTTTGTGGTAGATACAGAGGCAGGGCAACCGGGCAATAGTGTTCCCCTCATCCATGTCGTCCAGGCAGATGGGACATTCCCCGGAATCCTTGGCCAGCACATCCTC
Organism: Entosphenus tridentatus; assembly: GCA_014621495.2. Taxonomy (NCBI): domain Eukaryota; kingdom Metazoa; phylum Chordata; class Hyperoartia; order Petromyzontiformes; family Petromyzontidae; genus Entosphenus; species Entosphenus tridentatus. Next base: position 3,691,361 of record CM025663.2, read on the forward strand.
TGAACACAAACACAAGACGATGATCAGACAAACTCGTTTAGCCTTGCAGACAGTAGACATGTACGGTTTCTCCCCAGCAGCAATGCTGACACACCGCACGAGGCACACTCATTCTAGACCGAGTCACCCGTGGGGAAACCCAGGGGTCAGGTTCAGATGAACAGTTTCCACCGGTCTGGAGCATCGCGCACCGGAAATCGAACGCAGGCTCATTGTAAACGTAGCGCGGCTTCAATCAAATTGGTTTGTGTTACAGTGGTGTTGCGTATCGATGCGCGAGCATCCCTGTTCACAAAGCGAGGAGTGGTGGCCTAAGGGTTAGCCCCGCCGTGCTACCATCGCAATGAACACCGCGTTTCATTCCTGTGCATCACAGCCAGGGATCTGACACGGATTTATTGCGATTGCCGCAAGGTGCGCCACCAACCCCCCCCCCCCCCGCGTGCAGCCGCTGCTCCTCGCTCGGTAACCAGTCAACTCGCGCGCCTCCGATTAGCACGGTTGGCTACGTACAGTGCGAAAAAAGTTCAACACACACACAAAGACAAACATCCCCCATATAGCCTTAACAGACTGTAGGGGCAAGTGCTGTTAGCGAGCACCTATGAAGGCCGGAACGGTCCACGAGGGGGTGGGTGACCAGCACCACACCCAACAGTGGCGATGTTTACACACCGCACCAGGTACTCATTTGAGGCTGAGTTGACCTAGGGGAGACCCGGGACCGGTTCAGATAATCGTCACCGTTGTTGGCCGTGAGCGGGAATCGAACCCGTGTCGCTGGGTTCATAGCGCAGCGCGCTAACCGCGACACTACCGCTTCCCACACACACACACACAAAGACAAACATCCCCCGTAGAGCCTGAACAGACTGTTGGGGCAAGGGCCGTTAGCGAGTAGCACCTACGAAGGCCGGCACGGCACACATACAGACGTACACACGTCGATACGCGACACCACTGTGACGTGCACGACGAGAATGTTTTTAACGCCGCGCGGGTGGCGAGGTGAAGGGAATAACACGCCCAGCTGTCGGCGTGTGACCTGCCTCGTCTGTACGGCTGTGGCTACTGGATGGATATTGCTCCCAGCCGTACATCAAAGCAGGCAATGAAACCGGCAACAGAGCGTGCCAATGCTCTTCTTTCCCCAGGCATACAAGCGCGCTGCACTGCAGGGTGTTAAAAAGAGGGCACCGCGTGTGAGCGACGGTGTCAGCCACAGTTGTCGGTGGGATGTTTAGGAGTTCTCATTTAGGTTAATTGTTGTTATTATGATGATCACTTTGCTTCACTTGTCGCTTAAATTATCACGATCGCTTTATTTAGGCAAATGACGGCCCATTAAAACAACACGTCTTTCAGGAATATAAAGAGTATAGGGCAGTTACTGTTAACGAAATGAAACACGCTACTGCCTAGTTTCTCAATTAGCTACCGATGAGTAACTAATTGTCACGTTTTGCTTACGTGATAAACCTTTACTAATTGGCTGTGTCGGGCGGTGGCGGGTTTGACGACACATTAATATTTACGCCGCGATCTAACCCAAAACAAAAAAAAACCTACGAATAATATTGCTCGCGGAAGCATACCACGTGTTCAACTGGCTCAGGCGAGACAAGTTATGAACAGCATTACGGCGATTTCAAATCTTCCCAGCGGAGGGGTGGCTCTCGTAATCGCGGGCTGGCGGCGAGCCGTGTGGCAGGCGTGCCAGTGTGGCAGGCGTGCGATGTTCGCGAATAACAGCTCCTGTTACCCCCCCCCCCGAGAGGTTCCCTTGGCAGCAAGGACAAAGCAAACGACGTTCGGCTGGTACACGACGCTGGGGTTGCTACGAGCTTCCAGGAAACGGTGGAAGCTCGGCCCATCGGGGGGCCCCGAAGTGAAAATCACTTTTTGGCACCAGCCCGCCGGACGGACCCCCCCCTCCCCCCACCACTTTCAATTCATAAAACCCTTAGTGAGATGACGGAAGAAAAATAGACCCGAGGGATGGAGGAGTCGTGATATGAGAGACATTTTGATAACAGATGTGGCTGAGCGTATGAGATGAGAGAAGGGAAACAGACAAAAGCTGCGGTGAGATGAGATCGGTGTAGAAAAGAAATGAAGACGGAGATAGATGGTAGAAGAAGAGACGCAGGCAAGACAAGAGAGAGAAAGAGATAAAACGTGTTTTCATGTTCCAGATTTGAAGCTTTCGTGACTGCAAGGATTCATATTCTTGGGTTTTTTCGGTAAAGTCACGTAGGTAAAAAATAAAAATTTATAAAAATTTATAAAAGTAAAATAAAAATAAAATAAAAATCACGACGTTTCAGCCGCACCAACCTTACCATAATAATAAAAAACTCCTATCCAGGGGCCTACCCTGGCTCCTCCCCCCTCAACCAGTATATATACACGGGGTCGGATCTCTTGGAATTTCTCATTTACTTGATACAGCGAGCGTGCTGTGACGGTTCCACCTGAAGACGGAAGCTTGTGTTGCCTCCGAAACGTCGTGATTTTTATTTTATTTCTATTTTACTTTTATAAATTTTAATTTTTTACCTACGTGACTTTACCGAAAAAACCCAAGAATATGTTTTCATGTAAATGAGCTTCTTATGTTTATTAAACTTTGAATTCGAGTTGATATTTGGTTCACCCCCATTTATTTTCCGGGGGAGAGGGGGGATGTCTTGAGCTCCTTGGGTACCTTAGCATTTGCTCGGTTTGATTGCGCCCCGCGCACCTCCGATAAGCACGGTTGGCTACGTACGGTGAGAAAGAGGTTCAACATACATACACATGCGTAGTGGCAGATCATCTAGGGAATGGAGTCGTGTGCACAGACCTCGCGAGAACACAGCGAATCTAGCTGCTGCCACTGCAAAATAGTGGCGGCGTGTGAAAGACAGACTGGTTTTGGTATCTGGGTGAAAACCTGTTGCTTGTTGATAGAACTAGGTACGGATATAAAAAAAGAGAAATGCAAACAATTCTAGCAATGTAAGTGTAAACAGATAAAAAAAAGACCTTTCCATGTAAGGCGCTAATGAGGGCACTGCAGCACAACACGCAGATGGTGTACGGGACATGTACCTTTACGTTTTGTCAAAATGTTTTTGTATGTATGTTGAACTTCTTTCTTACTGTACATTAGCCAAATCGAAGGTGCACGTGGGGTTGGACAACCATTTGTTGATTTCACTATTTAACGATGCCGTGACGGGGCGCCAAGATGTCTTTGAGTGTTGCTGCGGGTTACGTAAATGTGCAATGTGCATGTTTGAATTTGATTAAAAACAAAAACATGAAAACACCCATATGGAGGGGTTGGAGTGGTGAGCGCACCGAATTCGATTCCCAATCACGGCTAACATCAGTGGCGAGTGATACCTCAACCAGTCCTCGGCTCCCCCCATTCACGAACCCACACTGACCAGAGTAGTGAAGTATGGTCAAACAACCCCTATGACCGACATGGTGTGAGGCTTCCATCCAGCAGTGGAATGACTGTAGGTACACTTACAAGTAGAGGACATCCGCACAAGCCTAATTATTAGGCATGTAACAAATCTTTTGACTATAATTGATTCTTACAACAGTCATGCGTGTACAAATAATGCACATTTCATGTAAATGCTAAGATATGACCTTGAAGCTAATTCAACAAAACAGACGATGTAAATGAGTCGGGATCGAATGATTCAGAGTTCAAATGAATTGTCAAAATGTAGGGTCGCGATCCCATTCGAGAATTGTACTTTTATGGACACCAAGGTGCATGTAGCGCCTCCAGTGACCGCAGAGGTGACGTTTAACCCGTTACGTGCAACGCACGTGGAATGAAAAAGTCGATGCTTTCACACGTGATTTGATTCACGTGTCGTGAGCTTAATAATTCACGTGAAATGATAAATCAGTGCCATTCATTGTTCAGCCTCTGCAAACAAGGAATGAAAAAAACAAGCAAAGACAGAATAGAATCTTAAATTGTAACTCTGAACTCTAACAACGCACCGAGTAATGAGAGGGATGTCGAGGGGCGGAGGGCAGTGCAGGATGCATCATTGCATCCCTAACAATTATCAACGCACACCAGTGATCAAAGTGACAGGAAATGTAACGTGTAGTCGTGGTAGTAGTAGTAGTACATATGAACTAAAAAAAAATGTTGGTTTCATTTTCATTAACGTTGACAAGATCTTGTGTGGGCAGGATGCATTCAGACCTTGAGGGCTGCCACCGAGTTTATCAGACCGAGACGTTGCCTTCGGCACCACAGCTGGGCTGCTTCGTCGGCTAATCGGCAACACCTTCAACGTTCGGGATATTCCACACGCGCCTGCTGGCCGAGCAGGGCATCTTAGGGGGGCGACAGCGTTCCCTGAAGACGAATCT
>CM025663.2:3695765-3727199 GCA_014621495.2 Entosphenus tridentatus
TCGCCCCCTTAAGATGTCGGAGCAGGACATCTTAGGGGGGCGACAGCATTCCTTGAAGACAAATCTTGTCACTCGAGAGGGTTTTTTTTTTGCCAGTGCGGTGGCCACCTTCCCGGGCTATCAGACTGCGCTTGCATGGCTCGCGCGGGAGCGCAACTGACCGTTGTACGAGATGTGAGGCTTGGTGAGGCACATGACCAGGTGCGCCTCAACTTCATCCGAGGCCACGAACTTGGAGCAGATGGGGCACTTGAGGCCTGAATGTGGGGAAAAAAAACCCAGAAATTAACATGAGCGTTCAACGCAGGGGCTTTCAAGGTTTTTTATCCAGAACGATGCCAAACCTGCAATCTATATGTATATTGAATTAGGCATGTAATCATTCAACAGCACAACATTTAATACATTGTCATGATTCGGGGTAATGATTTGATTCAAGAAATCCTTCCTTTTTGTCTTGTTTGTACTCTTTGTGATGTGTCGTGTGTGTGATCAGTGACACTTGTACGGACTCACCTCTCCGGTCTAGTTTGTACAGCCATGCTTCTACCGTCTATCTCACCAGCATTGTCCATCGTCTTTGTACTGTCTCCTTTGTACTGTGTTTTTCTGTACTGTTTTGTTTGATAGGAACATTTGCAGTCTAGTTTGTAGCGTCTGCACCGTTTACTTTGTATTCTCTCTGTTTCCCTTGTACCGTTCTGTCTCGTTTTATTTTGTCCGTCTCAATTATACTCTCTCTAATTTGTGATACCTTGTTGAGCTGTCATCTGTATTGTCCGTCAAAATTGTCCTGTCTGTCCACATGGTTCAACGTGTCCCCTTCGTTTGGGCCTGATCATGAAAAATCTACATACAATTGGCATGAAAAAGTCAACGATCGATTCTTACACAAACAGTTCGATGCGTGGGGAAACAAATTAATTGTTAATGCCCATATTTAATATGGAATGTCACCCTGACCGGTTATTTGCAATTGCTTTACTTAACTGTTGGGAAGAGCCAATTGAGACAGATCTGTGGCAACGGAGTTCTGTTAAGCCCCAAGTGCCACCGAGATCACATTATAGCCTCCCATGTGCAGCCCGAGCCAACACAATCACATTAGAGTATTGACCAGAGAAGACACTCAAACCCACAAAGATGTATCAACTCATACGGAACACTGGAGTCACCGTTTACAAGGAGTGCAAAGGTTAAGCATTTTTTTTTTGGCAACGTAGTGCATTTCTTAACGCCCGCACACAACTTCGCAATCGATTTGTTTGGACACATCCGAAATATAATTTACAACTCGAACTGGCCACTCATTTTTAGGTGGCTGCGTGTGCCGGAACGGGATGGAACGGCGGTGCAGAGGTTCATGCCCTACACTATGAACTTGCAGACCCCAGTAATATTCCTGGGCACGGTTAAAAACAGCGACGAGTGAAATGTTAATTGGTCCTGTGCCCCAGTTAACCGACACACATTGACCAGTGTAGTGTTGGATAGTCAAATAACCCTCATTACACGGTAAGGGGAAGCCTTTATCTAGCAGTGGACTGACTAAGGGATGTAAATGCTAAGAGAACCGTGGCTTTTTAAAGATAACTACAATGTCTGTTAACTGCACAAATTAACCCATTCCGTACAAATTTTTACTTAAAACTTTCGTGACTGCAGGAATTCATTTGCTCTCCGCCTGATGACGACCACTTGTGTTGCGATCGAAACGTCGTGAGTTTTTGTATTTTATAAACTTTTATTTATTATTATTTATGATTGTATTATTTTCTATCTACATGACTTTATCAAAATAACCAAAGAATATCTATTTAGTACATTTTGGTTTTGCACTGAATTTGGCTAAATTCCAGCTCTGACAATTATAAAAGAACATCAGCTTGACTGTTACGCGATGAACATTACACTGTGGCAGGGCAGATAGGAAAAGTACTGCCCAAAAGTGTGGATAAGAGGTCACTTGGAAGAAATCTCAGACCATTTACCAACATGGGTTCTTGTACTGCTCTGCGATAGTTCCGAATGGAATCTTCATCTCATAATGCACAATTGGGGCAACATTGGGGGAAAAATACAAAAATAACCTGTTGGGTCCACGGGAGACCTATGGTTCATATCTATACCAAAGACAAAGATCCCTTGTATAGCCCGAGCAGACTGTCGGTGCAAGTGCTGTTAGCGAGCACCTATGAAAATCGGCACGATACACAAGGGGGTGGGTGGCCAGCACCACACCCGACTGCCTTTGTCTCCTCAGTGGCGATGTTTTTACACACCGCACCAGGTGCTCATTTGAGGCTGAGTCGACCTAGGGGAGGCCAAGGAACGGTCCAGGTAATTGTCACTGGTGTTGGCCGTGAGCAGGAATCGAACTCTGGTCGCCGAGTTTGTAGCGTAGCGCGCTAACCGCGTGCGCTGCCGCTCCCCACAATCTACACCTCCACATGCACACGCGGACAAAGGGCCACAAGCACATCCTTCCTTAAGAATTGAGTGCACAACTATAGCTTTCTACTTCCTGCTCAAAAGCCCAACACGCGAGTCACAAGAGCTGTACAGAACTAAAATGAAACTGAAAAGAGCAATATCGTGGTTGCCCTTGCGCATCGCAATTAGGGACCATCTGCCAAGAAGCGACCCATTTTTTCATCGTCCTTTGGCCCGACATTTTAAAATTTCCTTGAATTGTACTTTAAGCTGTCAGGAAATGCTGCGCAAACTTCCAACTGTATGCAGAGCTGTCTCAACACGAAGCCAGGGGTCCTGTGCAGATGGTGGCGAGGGAGAGGGAACTTAGAGACGTAGGGTTAAGAGGCCAGTACAATGCACCATGGGCCAGCACCACACCCAACTGCCTTTGTCTCCCCAGTGCTGATGTTTACACTGTTCAACAGGTACTCCTATAAGGCCGAGTTGACCTACAGGAGGCCTGTGACCGGTTATGATAGTACTCGCCACTGATGTTAGCCGTGGCTGGTAATCGAACTCAGTTAACCACCGCACCACCGCTTCCTGCTACACGCAGACACAATAAAGAGAAATGGAGACACTCAGAGAGACATGAAATGGGACAGACATGGAGAGAGACATTGTGATAGACATGGAGAGACGGAGAATTATGGGGCACTAAATGTATGGGCGCGTACCGCCGTATAATGCTCTCAGCTTTCATCATGTTTTACTTTCTTTGTTTATTGCGTTTATGTCATTCGCAAGAGTAGGCGATTGCGTGCAGGTGCATTGGTCCAAATAACAAAGAAAATCACCCACATATTGCTCAATCCACTGTGAAAAGTTCACAGGACCCTCCTGAAAAAAAGCCACGGGGTTCGGTGAGGCTTTTCTGAGTAAACAGGCGAAATTATAATAACATCTCAAACTCATTGGTTTATTTTGACAGCGGTGAGCCTTCCCCGCACACAAAAAATGCAACCGAATTAAATTACAAAACAGGACAGAGTGAGGTAGAGGCAGCGCCAATGGTAGCAAGCTCATGCCCTCTCCCAGGGGGCACCGTATGCGCGAGACAAGCCGGGTCGGGAGCCGAAGTGAAAAGAACTGAATTGTCAATCCGTCCTTCACCGGGTGGGGCCTGGTATGATTGTGATGCCTAGGGGTGTAAGAAAATTCCCCACAACACAATCTTGCAAGAAGGGAACACCGTGTGCCAATGCGTGCAATCATTGGCTTAGCACCCAAACAATAAAGCATAATTTAGAAAACAGAAAATACGTTGTATGCGTCACCACATTTTGCTTTACGTTGCAATAAATTCAGAGTCTCATTTCTGAACTCGCCGTGTGCGATCAAGAAATCTCGCGGGTCATTGCCTCAAGTATATCGAGCCCCCCCCCCCTCCCCAGTTTACCGGATTACAGGCAGCCTGTGACGCCAGTCGCCACGTGAACATTACACGCATACTTTCCACCGCTAAACAACAACAAGCGGATGGCTGGTAACAGCAGGCCCTCCCCAGGACAGCAGACCAACAACGGGTTCAGCCGCGAGTGGCCGCCGCCGCCTTGTTCCAAACAGGCTGGAGGCTGTGTCACCGTAACCCAGAGAAAGGGTGGTGACGCTCCAACCCCTACCGTTCACCATTAAACCAACTCCCACCGAGGTCGACTGCAGCGTTCATCCCACCTGTCAGTGGATGTCTGCAACGACTGTAAAAACCTTATGGCTGCTTGGGGCTGTAATGATAATAAACAAGGTAGAGGAGCAGCCCTGCAATTCCATGCTCAAGCACTTCAAACCACCGAGGTATATACTCTTTGGTTCTTTCGGTAAAGTCACATAGGTATAAAATAAAAAACATAAATTAAATAAACGACGTTTCGGGCGCAACACAAGCGTCCGTCATCATTTATACCTACGTGACTTTACGGAAAGAACCAAAGAGTATGGATCCCTGCAGTCACGAAAACTTCAAATCTAGATTGAACCACCGACGTGTACCCATTGATATTGCTGGGTGAACAGAAGCAGGGAAATTTAAGAAAACCGCCGTGCCACGAGAATGAACTGGCGAGCGACCTCTGCGTTTCAAGTCGAGCGTGCTGACCATTACTCCACGGCATCAGCAACAACAACAATAATGCCCTTAATTCACCAATACATCCTAACTGAGTTGCAAGACTCGGTTTTTTCGTAAGAGTACTGCATCGGGATATCTGGCACATGCTGTTTGAGATTCTCTGGAATGTGAGAGGAAACCAGAGTACTGTCCCTGGAGAAAGCCCACGCTTACAAGGGGAGAACATTCCAATCTCCGCATGGATAGCTTCAAGCACCTAATGCTGTACTACCAAAATTTGGACACCTTGCCGCCACGTACGAGTATCTAACCAGGTACAAATCTGCTCAGCTTTCAAAATCTGGCATAACTTGTCGCGGCTTACAATAACCCAGTCTTTAAGGTTATACAGATGTGAGCAAGTCTCCGACAGCATTTTCTGCCATTGAAGGTTCTCGCCATGACATACCTACGAAAACAAACGAAAATCTCCCTCCCTACGCACACTACCATGGAGATAACAGTTCACCACCACATTAATGCGTACGCTATTGGTGCAATGTGACGCAGTGATAGGTTTTACCTGCGCACTTGCAGTTGACAGAGTGATAAGTACACTCGGATGTCAGCATAGAGCCGTTATTCTTGCATTGTTACACACCTTCTCGGGACACACAGTACCCTGGCCTTCACGACGACGGCATACAAGACATGAGTGACATGTAGACGAACAACACAGGTGTATTGACAATATATCTGTGGTATTGTATAACGTTTCGCAGGTGAAAATAAACTGAAAATATGCCGTATATATAACAATGGTTTTGTGCCAAGTCAAAACTCAAAGCCACCCGCATGTTTTGATAATATAATAAAGCATTGTATATTAAAAACGAATCTGGCTGCATCGATGGTGCAGTGGAGTTAGCACCTCGCCCTATGAACCCAGCGATCCGAGAGTTCTATTGACATCCATGGCTAACGTAAGTGGCAGGTGATATGTGCCCGGGTCTACCCTCCCCTTCACAAACCTGCACTGACCAGCGCGGTGAAGGAAGGTTAAACAAACCCCTTTGTCCGACAAAACGTGGAGACGCTTTCTTCCACGAGTTGATTGGCAAATGGTTATGATTAAAAAAACATTTGAATTCACAGTCTTTGTCAATCCGCTGCGGGATGAAAGCCTCCCTATGCCATGTCGGTCATGGGGTTTATTTTTTACGCCGTACCTCGCCACGCTGCTCAGTGCAGATTGGTGAAGAGGGTTGTCATGGGGCTGGTTCATAATCACTGGCCACCAATGTTCGCCACATCCAGGAACTAAACTCAGGTCAACAGGTTTATAGTGTTGTGTGCCAAGCGCTATGCCAGTACTGCATGTACTTAAAAAAAAGCCTAACCTCCAAAAACCTCGTGTTGACAATAAAAGACCTCATAGTTTGGCAGGCAATTATCATTAATTCCTAAGAAGTAAAACCTTAACCCAGCAGGAGCAACAACACAATTCAAGGTTCCACTTTAGCAATGATTTACAATGCAGGGCTCACACAGACTTTGAGATTTTGGCAATAAACACTTGTTTGGTAATAAAACAAGGGCTCACAGGATGAGGTGGGTTGGCTATAGCTGGAAGGAAAACACTGCTAGTGCACATTGCAATCAAACCACGGGTGGTATATTAACCAGCTGGTTGCCTGCTTTGTTGTAAAAACTGCTCAGGTTCCAGCAGACACAACACGGATTGTTAATGGCCCTACACTGCTGTTTGAGAGGTATACAGGGCAAGACTACTGCACTGATAAAAGTGCACAAGCAAGGTCCACGTGACATCCTGTGCAGATCAAGGCAGGCCTGTCAAGTGATAAAGACACTTTTAATAGACCAATATAAAAACACATGCTGGAGCAAAACATATACTGTAAGGTAAAGCTCTGATATTGTTTTGCTTATGCCACTGCTCGCAGAAGGGCTCCACCACGATTCTGAGCTCAAGGAAGCCCCTCCAGATAGTAGTACAGTACTCTTAGTTTTTTCGGTGAAGTCACGTAGGTAAAAAATGAAATTAAAATTAATAAAAAATAAAATAATAAAAATCACGACGTTTCGGAGGCAACACAAGTCTCTGTCATCAGGTGGGACCGTCACAGCTGAATTTGCTGTATCAAGTGAGGCAGCGATTCCAAGATGCAAGTTCTTAAATACAAGTTAAGGGGGAGGAGGGGGGAGGAGCTTATCAGAATGTGGTAGCCAATGAATGGAACGTATTGGGAGGGGGGGGGGCTAAAAGAGAGCACGATGTGTACGTAGACGTGGACGTGTTTGTGCGCAAGCCCCTGTTGGTGCACATGATGACGTATTGGAAGGGGGGGGGCTAAAAGACAGCAAGAGGTGTACGTGGACATGTTTGTGTACAAGCACCTGTTGGTGCACATGATAGAAGAGAACGAAAATGCCCATGTTGTTTATACCAGTGTTGGCAGACAATCAAATACGAAAAATGCGTCTCGAGAAGCTGTGACTTCTTGTCTCGTCTGTTAAAAATTCTAACAGATAGGTGAAATTCCTACCCCGTAGAGGGTATTAATTCACGAAAGCAGTCACGAAAGCTTCAAATCTAGAAGTAATACAGTAGTTTGCCTACCCTTCAACGCTGGCCAAACATCTTGGAAGAGGTTGGAGTACAGCCATACTTGACCACCATCACGGGTAACCTGTCATTCGACTATCCATGGTGTACCCATTTATACTGCTGGATGGACAGAGGCTGGCTTGGTGATTAAAGAAACTTGGTGATTGTTTCCACTGCTACGCTGGGATATCAAAAACGAGCAACCTCTGAATTGCAAGTCCAGTGAGCTAATCATTACACCACGGTATCGACCGTACAAACAGATAATATGAAGAAATTTAGATTTAAAGCTTTTGTGACTGAAGGGATTGATTTATATTCTTGGTTCTTTCGGTAAAGTCACGTAGAAGGGCAATAATAAAAATAAAACAATAAAATTATCACGACGTTTCGATTGGAACACAAGCAATTATCACTAGGTGTGAAAACCACAACAATAAATGTTTTACAAATTTTCACACCTGATGATGATTGCTTGTGTTGCAATCGAAACGTCGTGAGAATGTTATTGTTTTATTCTTATTATTTCCCTTCTACGTGACTTTACCGAAAAAAACAATAATATAATATAAAGAAACACAGTCGAGTCGTTGTGACTGTTGGGACAAGTGCTGTTAGCGAGCATCTATTCATGCCGTTATGATGTACGAGAGGTGGTGAAGCTGTCACCGCACATAGCTGCCTTTATCTCCCGAGTACGGAGTATACACAACATACCGGGCGACATATTTATCGCTTAGTCAACCTAGGGGAAGCCCACAACAGGTTCTTATATAACTTTCCACTGATGGTAGTAGCTGTGGCCAGAACTCAAGTTCCTGGATTTCTAGCACAGTGTGTTGCACATAGACCAAGACCCCTGAATCGCCTTTAACAGACTGTTGTGTCAAGAATAGAAGTTTATGGGTTAGATCACATAACCCAAAAACCTCTCGTGCATAATATTAGTCGCGAAAGCCCACGTGTTAAAACTGTTGTGGCGAGAGCTGTTAGCGAGTACCTATGAAGGCTGGCACAGCACACGAGGGTGTGGGTGGCCAGCACCACGCCCGGCCGCCTTTGTCTCCCAATGTTTACACACTGCACCAGGTACACATTTGAGGCCGAGTCGACCTAGGGGAGGCCCAGCACTGGTTCACATATTCATCACTGATGTTGCCCGTGAGCAGGAAAATAACACGGGTCGTTCGATTCGTAGTGCAGCGCGCCAACCGGTACACATCCGCTCCACACACACACACATGGCCGCATTTACTACACAGCATCCTAATGAACAAGTTTACAGCAGTGTACAAGAAAAATCGTGCAATTATTCCACTGTCATGCATGCATGACACATGAAGTTGCAATTCCAAAAGCAGAGAACAAAGAACAATGAGTGACTGCTGAGTTTACACGTGACCCCCAACTTTCACTGGCAGTCGTGTACACAATGCACCGATCTGGCCACGAATTCGTCCACATCCATTAACTGTTGGAGCGAGCCCGCAGATATAAATGTGGGTAATTTTTTTCTTCCTTTCTCGCAGTTCGTGAACCATGGGTGAAAAACAATAAACACACGTCTATCGGTGGGATAAATAAATAAGGGGTGGAAAAAATCCAGCAAGCCCTTTCGTATGGGGGCAACGTTTACTTCTGCGTGCAATAATGCGGCACTCCGCATGTACGATACGTCGTGGCACACAGAGCCAAGTGAGAAAAATCTACGATGAGAAATATGCCTATTATGTGTGTTTTAAAATATATAACGAATACAACCGCTCGATCTCCATGACTGGGCTTGTCAACTCGGAAGGCCAACCCGCTCGACTTTGATGTCACAGGACTGAATGCTTTATGCAGTTGGCTTTTTTTTAAAGGACAGTGCATTTTCCCACTAGGGGTTTTCCATTGCGGGCGCTTGACAATGTCAACAGAGTGGCAACCAGTAGCGGAGATTTACCTACTGCGGCTTGGCACGCAGTTGCATAATACGCAAATATGTATTGTCCTCGATAAATAGCTTTTCAAGGCTGTAACATAGGTGTAAAGCCATCACTGTAAATTGTGAAATAGAAATGAGTTTTAGCAGTGCAAAGCATACGCAGAACTGCCAGAAAGAACACCCAAACTCATTGCCCATTTAACGTAGAAAAGATATTGTCTAAAAATGCATCAAGGCTGGTTTAAAGAACACAGTACCCTGTGTGGCAGGTCATCTTAATTCCATAATTCAATTTTCGAAAACATTACATTTTTTTTTACTTCATTGCCGTTGAAGTCAGTCTGTGAAGCCATTACACTACATGTGTTATTAAGCAACAGCATGTTTCCAGACACGACAGTGCACACTGCAGAACGTGAAAGTTTCTACGTAGTAATTAACATTTCCCCATGAGGTTCATTGTTTAGATTTTTTTCCAAACAGTTTTGTAATTTCCCTCCTAATTTTATCCCGATTGTGCATCGCGTCACAAGACAAATTAGCCAGTCGGATCTCTCCCAGAACAGTGAGTGAACGACCCGTGGAAGCAGATATTACAGAGCTACCTCTGAGATCCCTTCAAGTGACCTGTGGTCTGCACATCAGAGGGCAGCACTAGCCAACCACTCGGCAAACGAGAGTGACATTTGTCACAAGAGCTGGAATCCAACCAAGTTCAGTGCAGAACCAAATGTCACTAGTGACCGGGATGCCGAGACCATCAACTCATTACATTTGAGGACCTAGTTTAATCACAGGCAGCTGTTTGAATTCAAATCCAGGATCTCAACTAGTGCCAGCTCAGCACTGCGACCTGAGAGCCACTTGGCCACCTCCATGAGGTTATACATTTTCTTTTATTATGATGCTGTCATAAGACGTGATTTAAGACTGTGGGACGTGTCACTTTTAAAGCTAAGTTTGGGTGTGTTACTTTAGACTGCAGGAAATATTTCAGACAATGCTTGGTGTTTTTCTTTTACTGTATTTCTTACGATTTTGGACAATAAATAATTACTGTGGCCTTGAGCTTCTTGGAAAGCTTTTATTATTTAGAAAAAATTAAGACTGACATTACTCTGGGGATTAGGGCTTGTGTTCGGCAAACAGAAAAACAGGCACCGATATAAAAATGGATGCACATGACCAATCATGCTCAAGCATTCGTGATACACGTGGGATTTCCAATGCAGAAATAGACTTGGTTAACAATACGGTTGCTTAACGGCAACAGGGGAAATTCTCAACAGTAAAAATGGTGCTGTTTGGGAGCACATTGTGGGTCCTTCAGAAACCCCCATATTAGTTGAGCTCGCCTGTGAGAATAATGCCAACGGTTGAATATTTTTTTCCTATCCCCTTAACCACGTGCCCCTACATATTTAAAAAGTTGCTAAATATTTAATATTCTATTTTTGAACTCGCATTGAAAATGGCACACGTAATAATGATCTGCACTATATATCCTCTTCCACAAAGCAATGGCTCACCGCAGTATGTTAAAATGATAGGTACAGTATTGTACACCTATAATGATATTCTGTGCAATCAATCTATACATACAACAGGTTGGGTGGGATGGTGGTGTAGTGGCTAGCACGTTGAATTAGCAATCCAATGACCTAAGTCAGATTTGTGAATAATATCTGAACCAATCCTGGATGGATGCCTCCTTCACCGCATGGAGTGGGGAGGCCTTCATCCAGCAGCGAATAGATTGTGGCTAAATCTTGACTTAAAGCTTTCGTGACTGCAGGAATTCAAATTCTTTGGGTCTTTCGGTAAAGTCACGTAGATAGGTTCAAAGAAAATAACAAAAAATAACAAAAGACTATGACGAACGCTTGTGTTGCGATCGAAACGTCGTAGCTATTTTGTTATTTTTTGTTATTCTCTTTGAAACCTATCTACGTGACTTTACCGAAAGACCCAAACAATAAGATTGTGGCTAATGATGAGGACGACGAAGCTGGATGTTTAAAAGAGCTAAGTTACCAACACTGTACATTTCCACCTGCACAAAAAACCTCAAGCCGCACGTGTTATAATCGACTTCACTCCCTGTGGCGAATAGTTCCTGTTCTATGGGGAACAAGAAACAGCGTCTTCATGACCACACTGAACTCAGTCATGGCCGAACAGGACCACTCAGACCGTGCTGACATAAGGTACATCGCAAACCAGTCACACCAGCCCACACAGCTGGCAGGGATATTAGCGACTCTTTTACAGATCAGTATCGCCCACCAGACAGAAGCCAACACATTACATACTTGCATGTTGTAAGCGTGAAGCGCTTTATTGTGTGTTTTTTTCCACAAACACAATTGGGTTCCATCCAGTACATCACTGCAGCATCCTTCATATGCAGGCAAGGTGGCATTTCGTATTTTTTCCTACGGACATATCTGTATCTGTAACCTATGGCTACTGAATAATTAGACAGTGTACAGTATTGTACTTTGACCCATCTCGACCATTGTGCGTCCCTGCAAAACGTATTGGTCTACTGTCCCGCATTAACGAGAAGTGTTGGAAGAGTCAAGTGTACCCACAATTTACCGTGCCACACGCACGGCCTGCTGATGGACTAACTGTGGTGTACCCATGATATTGCTGGGTGGACTGATAATAATATTAATAGTTCAATTTGTAACGCGCGAAAATTTGCAGACGTAGTGGCCGCAACTCAGAGACTGAGGTAGAGGTGATCTAAGAAACGTGTCCCTTATTTGGCCTGCCTCGCCAGAAAATTAAATCGAACCAGTGACCTCTGGATGGCATGTCCAGTGTACTAACCACGAACAAACAACATTATTTGAACACAATTGTATAATATGTCTGCACAATAAAAGCAGAAGTGTATCCCACCCCCTCGCGTGAACCATCAACCAAGTCACCTGGGCAACCTCAGAAAATGCAAACCAATGTGGATCCCGCAAGCAATTAGAGTATGCACAACCACTCAACTTTTAATGGACCATCCCCATCATCCTCATCATCAGCCATGGTCAATGTATTGCTGTACGAGAAGGCCTCCCGAAGCTGTCACAATCTCTCACCGCTTAATGAATACGTAACATAAGATCATTCAACTTCGATACAACGCCACAGACTCCAAATGACAAGCATGCACTCATCTAATTCAAATTTGACTGTACACGCGTGCATTTAAAAGACCCAATGTGCAAACGAAGGACAACTGCAGTCCTTTTTAAGCACCGGAGTGTATATCCAATTACTTTGCCAAGTTATATTTGTCCAGTCGAGGTACAAAGCAAACAGTCACGATTTTAAACCCTGGGGGTTTTCAAGCAGTAGCCTGCTTATTTTCTGGGGGACGAGAATGGGGGATGAACACATGCCATGATTTGACAATATTTTTGTCATTCCCACCCCCCAAAAATGTTATCCCAATTGTGCAATTGCCATCATTTCATGAAACAAAGTACGGTACCCATTTGAATCTCCTGCAGATGAGCGTAACCCTCCATGCATGTTAACGAATGACCCTCCTAAGAATGGCTCCGGCTCTTTCACGTCCGCTTTGCACGTGGAAGTCGGGCTCATAACGTGACAGTCAAATCGACACTTGAAATTCTCAGAGCCCAAATTCCGTCAAATTAAGTGTGAAGCAAATAGCTGCGTGTGTTTTTTTGTGTGCCGCCATTGGTGACCGGGCTAACATGGAACATTCACGGACTGTGACTCTTTCATTTCAATCAAACTACGTACTTTACATTAACAGTACACGGTAAACAGAACCGGATTGGTGATATTCCATGGGGTCCATGTTGCCTATTTCAGGTGCAAGAGGAATTATCCCTCAACTATTCACATCCTCATCCCCTCACACACCACGTGTTGCTTAGCTGGTGCTGTTTACTTCTATTTACCATGGCAACAAACTCTCTCTCAATGTGATTTAGTTTTGGAGGCCACATTTTCCCATTGGGCGACCACATCAGTGCCATCAGAAGCCGAGATTCAGCTATTGGATGTTTACTTCTTCAGAATGTGGAAAGAATTTATCTGGAAAAAAATCAGATCGTGTTTTTTTTGGATCATATGAATGTCAGCCTCTTCCAATGGGATAATACTTTGAAGTTTCAGTGCCCTCACACAACACAATAAGTTATCGGCTCATCGGTTCAATAGTTTAGTCAAGTATTCGTGTTTTAAATCAGGATACATGCCTAAGTTACATATCACACCAATTAAATATTGATTAGAAATGGACATCTTCAAACAAAGCTGTCAGAAAGTTGTAGATGACAGTGTGAATGTGATGAAGCCACATTCATAAGATGTGTCCACTGTGAGCTGGACAATTTCGAACTTTGAATAAATCAGCCCATGGGCCATGAGGGCCAATGGCCCATGAGGGTACATGGAAATTCACAAATTATTCTCTATCACCATGCACTGTCAATGTACAAATTTTGGTTGAAATCGGAGAGTCACACTCTTTGAATGTTCCTTGCAAGTCCTTTAACGCACTAAACTGGAGCACCCAGTTTAGTCACATGCGGATGCCTGGAGTTAAACCCAGGACTGCAACGCTGTCAGCTCAGCGCTCCGATATCTCTGCATCTCCAAGTCACCTCCGTGATTTGATATGTAAAAATATACATATTACAAACAATATTACACAGCACATATACTGTGACACGAGTAACATTGATGAGCCTCCACATTTTCTGGTCGTACTGAACTGTAAACGTTAAGGAAAATACTGAAAGCTTAACCTATGAACACAAACCGCATGGGTAATTACAGATGGTTCACCTGTTTTAGTAAGTTTTTGCGGGTAGCTGCAAAAAAATCCCAGTGCATAGTGCATGAAATAGTGTGGTGCCTGTTGGCATGGAGGAAAACCCCTTCCTGTAATTGGAAGTATTGTACAGTCCATGATAAAATACGGGTAGAATTCGGTACAGATTTTAACAGCATTTATTCAATTTTAAAAACCAGATTTGATTTCACTGCTTGATTTGAAGACACAGCAGCACAACCGCGCACGGTGTTCATTCCATTCTTTTTTTTTGCCCACGTTCAGCATAACGGTTCGCAAAGAAGTACACTCAGACGAAAGAGATACAGGAAACAGGGAACATTTGGATTAGAGAAGGGACGCAAATCATGGACATTATACTGACTGTTAATAGATAATTGGCCTTAGGCAGGACACATCACCCACCTTGGCTACAAGGGATGGTTGATGGATGAGATGGGTGACAGAATGGCGACCAAAGCAGTTCACGTACAGAAGTGAAAAAGATTGTGGCATTGCAAAACTGTGAGAGATAGCTGCTGTGGGATAAGGAATACTCCCCGCAGTAGATAGACAATGGCTCACGATTATGATGATGATGAGTGTCAATTGTTTTTGCGAAATATAAATTGTAAGTGTGCTCAATTTTATTTGCAGTTTTTAACTGTGATAGGACTTGAATGATCAACCAATGTTGTGTACATTTACGCTTGTGTGGCTTGAACGGGCTTAACTTGTTCCATGTCTTTTTTTTACAAATTGGAAGTACATCAAACATTCTAGTGTTATTTGAGCTCTTTTTTTTGCCAACGAGAGATGTAAACAATTTCAAACGAATGTTCTAAGACAAAACCACTCCATTTGTACAATTATGCACTTGGGTTCTGTGGAAGTTGCTTAACTCATTTTCCAATACCAAATATATTAAAACTTACACGTTCACTTGCTAGGTGGAATCCAAATATTATTTCCTTCGAATATTATTGGTGAAATATTAAAACGGTACACATACACGAATAAATTGCACACGGACTGTGCATATGCAAAAACCACCATCAAATTAATTTGAGCAAATGTGACCAACTGACAGCTGCAGTGGTACAGAGATAGAAAACTGTGAACCAGTTTTGACATTATTAGGGCCTCATCAGCACAGTGAGTTCTAAGAAGGATGAAACAAAGGCAAATCAGTTTAACATGTGAAACCAAGACAACTGTCTGGCAAAGACAGAATTCTCAAGGCAACATCCTCAGAAAGAGGATGCTTCGTTGATGCCAGGACAAGGTGGCAACAGCTTACCTATCACTGACAGTGGGAAAATCTTCATCTGATTGACAGTGTGGGGAGACTTCCATCTAGCAGTAAATTAACGAAGGGAATGTAAATGACGACTATACTTTTTCTGATACCTATGCCATTATGTAATCTCATGACTCATTATTCGATAAGAAATGGCTGGCACGAAAGCACCCAGGAGGCACTGAATACATTCCATCCAGAATAAAATGTCATAAAATAAATAAAATAATCCCCCCCCCTTTTTTTTAAAGCAAATATCACAAGCCGTGGGACTGAAAACATGGGTACGTTTCAAAGCATAAACTGCTTCATCATGGAAGCGGGCAATGTTCATGCCCGGATGAGCACGAGTCCCAGACAATAACCGAAACGTACCCCTCACCCACATAACAACAACACTGGTTGACATGCCCTTGGCACCACAATCTTGTTACTCATTTCTCAGCAACGTGATATATACACCATTTTGTTTTAAAGCCCACGTTTCTGTTTTTATTCGTAAACAGTGTGATTAATCTTTACTTTTTTTCCATACAAATAAACGCATTTTCAGCTAATGACCAAATCACACGAAATGGGAATGCACCTGATCTCGTCAGATCTTGCAAGCTAAGCAGGTGGAAACTGGATAGTCCCTTGATGGGTGATCACAATGCATAAAATAGGTGTTGTAGAGGATATGTTGATAGCAGGAGGCAGTACAGCAATAGCCATTGTTGTAATGTACTGTGACCCCATGTCCATGCTTAGCTTCACCAACCTGCACTGACCAGGGAGGTGAAGTATGTTCAAATAACCTCCACAAACTGCAGGGCATGGGGAGGCCCTCATCCAGCAGTGGATTGAAAAAGGGACAGTTCATGTGCACATGCTCAACCTATTTCTCAACGTTAATCTTTGATGAGTTAACACGATTTTTATCAGTGTGAATCAACAGGTATAACATACTCGGGTCAACCAATGATGACTGTCAAAACGACGACTTTGAGAATTTTACTGATGACGCAGATAATGGAATGTAGGTCCACTCGCTATAATGATAGATTCTGATTGCAATTGTGGTGAAAAGTGACATTTAAGATGCTACATGATCGTTATGGTGAAAATATGCAATTTGCCTTCATGTAACAGCCTAACCAGCATATATTCCTTATGGAAGGAAATCGTTTTATTGTCTGATTTTTTAAAATCAGAAACGAAATCACTGTTGAAGAATGACCAGCGAGCCTAATACACGGCTAAGAAAATCAGTGAGTCACAAGCCTGCTGCTAATCAAGCTCCATTATAACCTCTGGACAGGAATAGCATGTAATTCGTTTAATCCTCCCACACGCATTCAGAACACGATTTAACACCTACAATTACAACGTCTTAAGAACAAATGTACGTGAAATACGTGCAATATGCCATTGATTCTTCAGCGAGAGATCAAGTACGTCCAAGTCCCACCTTATTACAGTGCTGTATTTACAGACATTGCTTCTGGCATGACGCCACTTTAACTTAACAAAGTGTGCATGTGCGGTTGAGAAACTGGCCACATTAGAAAAGAAAAGACAACCTATGGTCCAGCAGGTACATACTGTAGTTGTACAATCTCATCCTAAGTTAAGAGACAATCCCTTTTTGTGGGTTCCCGTTTTCGAGGTCACTCTGGTACTCATTTACAGGAGTCGGTGTGACACTGGATGGAAGGTCTTCTTGCACTTTAACCTCCAGACAAAAGCACCATAACCCACCACACAGTTCCAATAGCACGACTCGTGATGCTAAGACAAAGATTAGGGTGCTTAAAGCAGGTAGGCTAGATTATAATTTGAATAATGGTGTAGGTTTTTACCACTCTTTTCACACATCGGGATCTTGATCTGGCTTTTTACTACATGCCTTGGGTTTTAAACAAGTTCACCCTTGGCCAACTATGTAGGTGATTTGTGAGATAAAGCAAATTTCAAAACCAGCCAAGAAATAATATCTGGTCTGACATGGGGGTCAACTTTAGCTTCACCAAAACATTAACAGAGTACCATACTTGAGACGAAATCACCTGGAATGCCCCCAACCTCGTCTGACCTCTGAAACTAAACTGGGTTGAGAGCCTGTAGAGTGCTTTAAGCACGGATAGGCAATCACAATACATAACACGTTGTTTGTAGGCTGTGGTGGGTAGTGCAGCAAAATCCATTGTTGTACAGCACTATGTAATATTTACAGGCTACCCACATTCACTAACCCACGTTGATCAATTGATCTCCATGACCCACAATGGTGTGGGAAGCCCTCATCCTGCAGTGACCTGACAAAAGGGCTGTACACGTACATTGTCACCTCAATCCCATAACTGTAACAGCACCCATATTCACAACTGAAGTCAGCTTTGGCCCTGTTACAACGAGGATTAAGGGTTATCAACAGCAAGGACACTAAGAAAAACTGACAGACGTCACCCCATCTCTGAAGTACAAAGAATTGGGACATATGATGGGAAGAATACTGTCTGACAATACCAGATGGGAGAACGACAAACAAGTGCATTGTCTTGAGCGGTGCATTATTACGCATTGTGACAAAACACTTCTAATGTCCCAAGGGATCCTGGGAAAATCAGGACAGGTGGCAAGGGCTCAACCCCAATGGCTCCCACCACTCACCCCCAAGCAGGTGTGGCGTGAGTTGCACGGGCAACGACTGCGACATCCCAGCAGAGCTGAGCATGTTGAAGAGCCTCTGTCTCCCTCCTCCCACATCATCGGCGCCAGATCCATGGCCTCCTGGCCCCGTGGCCCCCCTGCCCACTGGGATGCCGATCGGTGGGTTGCGGCCCGAGGTGGCAGACGACGAAGTGGAGGTTCCGCCGGGAAGGCCATGGGTAGACCGGTGACCTCGGTAGGCAGCAGAGCTGGGCCCTCCATGGCCTGGGCTGGGAACGTCCGAACTGGAGAAGGCTCTGGTGCGGGCATTGGAACTCTGCTTGCCTCCCATGGCCGATGATGTTTGGCTGCTGTTGGCGGAGGCTGCTGTTGGTTGGGCCCTCACAACTTCATTACTGACGCAGCAGTGGCAAGTAACTACCAGCACAGCAACAACGATGTCTGTGTGACGTGTCCCCGGGACCTTAATCTGAACTTTGTTGCACGTATCACGGGACTTTGATTAATATTTAGTTCTCTGTAGTGCGAGACCTAACCCCGAGGGAAATATTTTGAAATTCAAAATCAATACGGCCGGGTTCTGACAATTATGGCAGGTTGTGCCCACCTACTTTTTCCAACCGAACAGCTGACTACAAACTACGAGAAAGCAAGGAAAGTACATTTAACTCAGAACACAACTACCACAAGTTCTACCAATACTGCTGCAGTGCAGTACTAACATAAATCACTTGATAGCACAGCACTTTCAACTACACAGTGACACAACCAAAAACTCAGCACGAATTTGGGAAATTGCTCACAACCACCACTTTGAAAGTACTACCAACAATCACTACCACCGCAGTACTAACATGCATGAGCAGTTTTGTAGGACACTGGATAACTGCGATAAGCAGGAGTTCTAACAAAGGTTTACTGCAACTGCTGCAGTTTGATCAACACATACAACCGCTGTTACCACAACACAGTGTTGCTCACAACATTAACCACCGTTCCACTATTGCTATATAATCACGGTACTGGTAATACTGGTTACATCAGCGCCTACACTACACAACAGTATTCACAACGTGACTTACCATAGCAGTGGCTGTACTAGCAACACGTACTTGCTACAGTACTACTAAAGAACACGCTACTAACAACCACCACACCAATAGCTCCCAACAACTACTTTGCACGCAGCGAACTACTTATTTGACGGCACCGTATTGCACTCTAAAAAAAATGAAACATTAAATTATAAAGCTAGGAGGAGACGAGGAAAAAAATAAACTCCTAGCGAAGTGGTAGAGATGATAAAAAAACGATAAACGAGACACGGCAGTGGAATAAAAGACAACGATTTTCGAAACCCTTCCGCTTTCAAACGTTCGCCTCCATGACGGGCCTCCCTCCCTCCTCTCTCTCTCTCGACGCAGTCTCTTGTTGTTGTTGCTGCTGCTGCTGCTGTTGTTATTGTTGTTGTCAGCGTTTGCTCGAGCGACTGTTGTGGCTGCCGATGCTGTTGCTGCAGCTGCTACTGCCGCTGCTGCTGCTTCTGTTGTTGTTGCTACTGCTGATGCTGTCGCACGCAGGTGACATCATGCGGACCGGACCGCCCCACGCCCACCACGGCGTGCCGGGCAGGAGGCGTGAGGGCGGGCGGGCTTGGGAGGGCTTGGGGGGGTGGGTGGTGGTGGCAGTGGCATGGTGGTGTCACCAAACCCATAGCAGCCTGGAGTCTTGTAACAGGGAGATTGAGTTGGCAGGTCCATACGGCGTACAGCCGTTTCGATACGGACAATTTTTGGTCTATTTGTTTGTGTTTCTCCATTGTGATGGGAGTTTGTAGGATGGATGTTGGGATTTATTAAGGGCACGGGGTGACCCAATACGGTCTGAATTGGTCTGTAATAAGGTAGGGTAATCACATTCTTGGTTCTTTCGGTAAAGTCACGTGGAAGGGAAATAATAAAATAATAAAAATAAAACATAATAAAGTTCTCATGACGTTGCAATCCCTGCAGTCACGAAAGCTTTAAATCGAAAGGTAGGGCACTGATAAGGGGTTGCCAGGTATGGATTTGGCAGGCAGGTGACATGAAAAAAAAGTGTTGGTTGTTGTGTTTGTGTGTTGACGAGATAGAATATTTGAAATCAGGGGAGGTGCATCAGCATCATCACCGTACCGTGTCAACCCACCAATACGGTTCACCCCGTAGTCTTCGACAGGGAAATTGAGTTGACAGGCCCATACGGCGTACAGCCGATTCAATGCGGGAAAAAACAATATTTTGTCTATTTGTTTGTGTTTCTCACTTGTGATGGGACTTTGTAGGATGAACGTTGAGATTCATCAAGGGCACGGGGTGACCAATACGGTCTGAATTGGTCTGTAATAAGGTAGGGTACTGATAAGGGATTGACGGGTGTCCCTGGGATTGGCCATCGTGCCGTCCACACCGAGATGTGGTTCCGCAACTCTCCCATAAACCAGGCTGTACAATCCTGGACGTGGCAGCTCTTTGCGGATTCACTGCTGGATGAGGGTCTCTCTGTCACACAATGTTTTTTCACTGTCTTTTTCGATGTGCGTATATTTATGTCACTCTTGGACTTGAAATAAAATAGATTACGTGCACCTGTACCTATTTAAAAAAAAATACATTTGCGACGAATTTGGTTTGTGTCGTTCCTTAATGACCGCTTAATGCCTCGTGCATTATTCCTAAAAGAGCCTTCTCGTTCTCTCCGACATTGATATTTTTCCTTTTATGTTATTGCTGTGCTCACGAACCACAGATCTCCCGTGTAAAATAGCCAGACTGTAAAGTCGCTTCCACCACGCCGTTCGTGGCCCCGAAGAGACATTTGACCATAAATTCACCACCAGGCTGGGTGAACCGTTGAAAAGCACCAGGTGTGTCCTATTTAACATAGAACGTTGGGCCACTTTCCGTGAATGGGCGAGGAGCTCGCTAATTCTGAGTCGAGCCGCTGTTCCTCTGGATCGAGAGGAGCCAGTTCCAGTGGTTCGGGCATCTGATAAGGATGCCATCCCCGGTAGACTTCCCCTGGAATTTTAAAGGGCATGTCCCACTGGGTGAAGACCCCGGGCCCAGCCCAGGACACGCTGGCAGGACTATGTCGCTCGGCTGACCTTGGAACGCCTGGGAATTCTCCAGGAAGAGGTAGAGTCTGTCGCAAAGGAAAGGGAGGTCTGGACCGCCCTACTCAACATTCTGCCGCTGCGACCCTCACCAGGGCAAGCGGACTGAGAAACGAATGAAGGAACGTTGGGCCAACGTGGATCGAATGCTTCCAACAACATGCCAACGTTGAGCCATGTTTACTGAGATGCTGTGCATAGTGTGAACACGTTATACAGTCTACACGTGGCATGATTACATAATACAACCTTTTATCTATGGGACGCTTATGCTTGTATCAATAAATACAGGTGCTGAGATGTTCACACACCAAATAGACACCTCTAACAAGGCATCAAGTCTGCAGTCACCACACAACCTGTGGTAATACATGCAAATAAATATGCTTTGATAATGTATGCATTGTCCTCGAAATTGATTGGCCAAATTGATTGATACTGGGAAAAAGGATCCCATGGATATAACTGTTTAACCCGAGATATTCAGACTTTGGCGTTTGCATCGTCTTTGTACTGTTCGCCTATTGGCGGCCCTTGATCTATATGGTACTGGTGAGACAAAGCCATAAAAGAGGCTGTCTCAATTGTAGGCCGATCCGTTTCAAGGACAATTCGTACATTACCGAAGTTTGTTTGCATGTTTTATTACAAAGTGTGTGTGTGGTCAGTACAGGTTGTTGAAGGAGGGTACTGCAGCATAATGGATTTGCTGCACTTGCCTCTGCTTACCAACAACATAGCCCTGCAGAAGCCTATATATAGCACTTTAACGCATTTCTAATTGCCCACCAAAGTACTAGCCAGGCTCAAAGCCGCCTTGTGTTCCGTGATATCTCGCATTTTGGGTGATTTGCTCGTAGATAACAAAGTTTCACAGTACACAATACACCGCTCATATATCGGTGTTTGGTTTTCAACTGCATGTTTTTCAGACGTCTACGGGTTTCTTAATGTAACGAGTGGGCAGACAACGGTGATAGCGTTGTTTATTTCTGGCCGCTTAACGCTAAACTTTCATTTTAAATACAGTACAGCAATGTTGTATTTTTTATACTGTACAACACATGTCTTAAGAGTACACATACTTCAGTCTACATGTGGCATGCATCTTGGCACATGTAGACTGAAGTCTATGTTGCTGTTTGATAATAAACAAAACATATAGTATACTCGATTTACTTTTCAATAATATTACTGCACGTTTTCAGATGTAAAGCTAACCATAATAAACCATGTCAAATGTTGAGAACATGTCCAAATTACATATTGTGCAGTGCAAATATTCATTTCAAAGCTTCTTATAAAAAACATAAGTGCCCTTCGAAAAATAGCTATTTTACGACTCATTGAGGCTTTCATTGACACATAAATGGCATTATATCTGAAATAACATAATACAATCAGAACATTATTCATAATAAACCATGGCA
Source organism: Entosphenus tridentatus (assembly GCA_014621495.2). Lineage (NCBI taxonomy): Eukaryota > Metazoa > Chordata > Hyperoartia > Petromyzontiformes > Petromyzontidae > Entosphenus > Entosphenus tridentatus. The sequence goes on from CM025663.2 coordinate 3,718,193, forward strand.
ATTACCTTTCTTATCTCTCTGATCTTGATCATCTCCCTGTTCAATGAAAACGTCTGGGCCGGTTGCTGAGCGCCCCCTTTAGGAAGTTTCACACATCTGGTCAAATGCACCCCTCACTTGATACTTAATGTACAAGAATGTCAAGATGTCTTGTGACCCCAAATTAATTGACCCCTTACCATTTATTTTGAACATTCCTTTTTGTTTTAAATAACACTTAATTTAACAAAACATTACATTTTACGGAATTGAATGGGGGTCACACGACATCTGAACCACCCGGCACACTACCGCATATTGTATTTAGATTATGTCATAATTCTTGTGCTTATTTTACCCAAGAAAGCCTCACTGGGTCTCATGACTATCTGTCAGGAAGAGCTTTGCCAAGTTTTCGCGGGTGTTGATTGCTATGTATGATCACAATTAAGGCTTAACCGTAATTTATCTGATTTATAATACTGTATGTTAAGTAAAATAGAGTACTGTATTGTATTTAGCAAGTGGGCTACGTAGAGGTTAAACAATCATAAAGTAACTCGACTCTTTCATTCGGTCAACATTTTAGTCCATGGGGGGGGGGGGGGGGGGCTCATTATGACTGTAAGAATTCAAGGACATGTTATATTGAATTTGACTTATGTATTGAATTTGAACCACGTCAAACAAAGTAGTGACTGTCGCCTAGACGACAGGACAGCTAGTCCTGGCATCAATGTTGTGTCAGATGGGTGGGAATTAGGTAAAAGTGTCCTTATTAAATATTTGAGTTAAACCTTAACTTTGTTGATAAATAAAATTGTAGTCTTCAAAAATACTGCACTGTAGTCGCAGTGTGTTGACTTTGTACAAATTAAAACAGGAATTCTAACTAAATAAAATGTCCCCTCAGCCATAACATTCACAGCAAACATGCAACTTTGGGTATACGTTTGGACTGTTCGGCCAACGTTAGCCCAACGTTCCACGTTTACTGGGTTCTTACCAAACTGACCAATAATAGATCAAAGTTCTTTAGTGACAAGCGCATTACAACTGTGCCACCACAATAAATCAACTTCAACACAGTAGGGTACAATAATGCCAACCATATGCCCCACCATTATTCACCAGTGTGGTGAAGTATGGTTAAAAAAACCCTATGACCAACAGTATGGGGGAAGGAAGGGGGGGGGAAGAAGTCATCATTAGCCGTGATCAATCCAGCAGTGGATTGATCCTGACTCATGTTGAATGAATCTCAACGTGCTGGGTGGGGGTTAAGTGGCAACCCCACGTGATATGAGGCGTGCCTCCTTCACCACGTGGCACGGAAAAAGCGATTCCACGCCTGCGATGCTTTGCGCGCTTATGAATTTACCTCCATCACTATCATCATCCTCGTCCATCACTACAGCAGCAGCAGCTCGGCACCCTCTCTAAACCATAATCTAGCAACCTTGCCGTCACCGTTATAACCACCATCATCATCATCATCTTATATCACGAGCAAGTCGGGAGTTTCCTGGATATCATCATTGAGCACCGTGCCACCACTACCATCATCATCAGCTTCTTCCATCACGAGTAGCCAGGCCACTTTGCTTGATCATCATCTCGCGCCGTGTCACCATCTTCATCATCACCGCAGCGAGCACCTCTCACCACATTAATCTTTATATCATCACCACCACCGCCATCATTATAGCAGCGCGGCACCCAACACCGTGCCATCATTACCACCATCATCTTCATCACCACCACCACCACCATCATATTCATCACCACCATCATCTTCATCACCACCATCATCTTCATCACCACCATCATCTTCATCACCACCACCATCATCTTCATCATCACCACCACCATCATCTTCATCACCACCACCTTCATCACCACCACAACCACCATCATCTTCATCACCCCCACAACCACCATCTTTATCACCACCATCATCTTCATCACCACCACCATCACTGCTTGTTGTTAAGTGCCAGTGAGCCGATTGGAGCCAGTCCTCTGGCACGACCAGTCAATCCGGCTCCACCAGTCCGTGCTTGCCTCCCCCACTATGACCAGTATGTCAAGATCCTCCACCCGGCTTCTGCTGTTGATTCTGTTGCCATCGGCTGGGTGTGTGTGTGGGCAATTAAGTAGAAGATAATAATATACTGTAACAGCACATACCAGCGCCGAAGAAAACGCATACCTGTCAACCCATACGGTGTATCCGTATTTTTGTGCAGGGAAATTGAGTTTAAAAAACGTGTCTTGTTTGTGTTTCTCCTAATGGGACGTTGAGATTTGCAAGGGCACGGGGTGACCAATAAGGTTTGAATTGGTCTGTAACAAGCTAGGGCACTGACAAGGGGTTGACAGGTATGGAAATGTGTTTACAAATAATGTACTTCATAAGGTAAAAGGTGAAGACCCATGGGATTTCTTGTTAAAATATAATGCAGAATGTCTCGGCACTCCTGTATCAATTTCTAGATGCGCGAAAGCTTGCCCCCCCCCCCTCACGCTGTGTTGCGGTCATATGGCGGTTGTTTGACCATACTTCACCAATGCGTTCCGTGTGGGCTGCTGATGAGGGTAGCACAGGACCGGTTCAGGTGTTACTAGTCGCCACTGATGTTAGCCGTTCGCCGGGAATCGAACTCATGCGGTTGGGTGCGCAAACCACTGACATTGCGCCGTCTCGTTGGGGTTTAAGATGATTGCAGGCTGATTATTTATTTGGTGGGAGAAAGTCAATCGTTACGAGGGTATACTGCTCAAAAATGCACAGATATTGATTTAAGAATTTCATTTGCATCTGCTTTCCAATTCCTGGCCAACTCACAGCCTTGGTATTCTGATTTTGGGCCATTGTCCGAAACGTCAGCTGATTATACTCTACATATAATTGGTTACAAGTCTCGTGTTATTGATGAATGCGTCATTTTGTTTCTAATAGAGTACAATGTTGTTTTTCCAACTCGCTGGAGACTGAGGTATGGGTCAATGTGCGTGACCAGGTCGGATATTTGAACATCTATAGATAGAACAAACACATTCTGCACTGGGTGAGGGCGGTAATTGGTCCGGGCGGACATACGATGGTCGCATATATGTGTATGTATGGTGAACTTATTTTGCAACGTACCTAGCCAACCATGCTAATCGTAGGTGCGGGGGAAGGACAACACACCAAACACAAAACAGAAGTTCTAAAGAAATGAGTTTTCAACATATTCGAATTACTCTATATTACTTTTGTTTGCTTTTTTAAAAGATTGTGACACGTGTCTGTCTGGATTTGTCGTCCCAGCCACTGCTCCCAGCGTGGTTTTGCTCTCCTGCGATGTGCTGGCACGATCAGTGCCGACGCAGCAGCAAGACGGTGGACCTGGAAATGCCCAGCCTGGGCCCTCTGACGCCTCATGCAAGGCTCGCTGTCTTCAGCTGCTCATGGCGAAACCTGGCAGTTTCAGCGTGGTCCTCATGCGACGAGACATGTGGTCTGGGTCTGCCGAGCAGCAGGTAATAATACATTATTACTTCGAAATATATTTAAATCCATTCCCAGATCTATTGGGATTCGAGCAAAGGATCGATCTAGATTGGATCTGTGGAAACTTGGATCAGATTGGGTTGGTTCAGATTATAGTCTCCATCTGAACCACATATACTTGTTCAACACGTTTGCCAGACCATTGCTGGTTGTGGGGGTTATTTCATCATACTTCACGCTGATCAGTGTGGGTTGGTGAAGGTGCATGATGGAGTTCAGTATCGGATTCTTGTGGACTGACCACCACTACTGCACACAACACACATTAATCTGTTTTATGGATGGTGGTCATACATCCAAGCACTACTCAGGCTCAGGCCTGCTTAGCTTCTTAGGTCTGATGGGAGCAGGTATATTACAGATACATTTGGTCATAGGTAGGGAATGATAATGCTATTGTGATATACTGTAACTAGAAAAGCCTCAATGAGAGTCTCAAGACTTGTTTTTAAAATTACTGCTTCCATTGATACAAATGACCACCAAGGATATGTTTTGCAAACATCTGTTTAAATGCTGATTTGAATGTCAGGTTCTGGCTGATACAACTTATTTCTCAACTTAAAATGGCCATTTATACATAACATTGCCTTGGAATTTCCAAGTTGGATACGAATCAGCGGTTTCTCAATGTCATCATACGCGCACGTGCTCAACCGCGGCAGAGTTTGCATAACCCTGGCACTCTTCTCCCATGTTGCCGTAAGCTGAGAAACAGGAAAACATAGTATGTGGATCGATTGGCAAGTACCTCAAATCCAGTAACTTGCAACTACCAATGAGTGCAACTTGTTGATTTCTATTGTTGGGTCAGTGTGTTTCGTGTAGAAGACAGTATGGCACGTTCTCCCAACGCATTTGTCAACAACACTGCCTGAAAGAGGAACATGATTTAATCGGCAACGTTTTGGGTAATGGCCCTTGTTCAGAGTATAGAGGTCCACGTTGGTGTCTGAGCTATTTGTTGCGGTATTTATCTCGTTTTCCACATGCACTTGTTCTTTTTCTGGGTTATTCAGTTTGACCTTTCTGTACCATCATCTCTTCTCTGACATGGAGCACCTTACCTTCCTAGTACCCCACCCCCAGCCAACAATATATGTTTGCTCGCCTCCCTTACACACGTGCGCCTCCATTTTGCACAACACCTTAGGATGCAGTCACATTAAGATGCATTGTAAATGCAATAATATTGTTTTATCACATCTGGGCAGCGGTGGCTCGTACCTGTAATCTAGCGCTGTAGAAGCTAGGGTTGGTGGATTGCACAAACGTTGTGAAACTCCCTCTTGCCTGGAGAAGGCAGGACAGCAAGTGTACTTATCGGCATCTTCTTCCATCCTAACAGGGATAGAGTATTGCCCCTTTGTGCTTGTGGGTTTTCTCTCACTAAATTCGGAGGCAACACAAGCTTCCGTGTTGCCTCCGAAACGTCGTGATTTTTATTTTATTTTTATTTTACTTTTATTCATTTGAATTTTTTTCCTCCGTGACTTTACCGAAAACCTAAGAATATATTTCTCTCACTTGTTTAAACGCTCACTGATTGGCTGAAAGCATTTAAAATCAAAAGCCAATATGGGATCCTCCTGAAAAAGAGTAAGCGTGGCTCTCCTAGACAAATAAGTAATTAAATGAAGAAAAGTATTAATAAAATGTAACGATGAAAAATATTTAAACAAGAGCTCTGTTGAAATAATTGAATAAAGGAAGACGAGATGGATTGGGCATATTGTGAGAGGTTGATGAGTTGTGGTCGGAATGAACAGTACTGTGGTTTCTTTCCCACATGCAAAAATACCCAAAACAAGATTTGGTAAAAAAAAAAATCACATGCAAAAGACTTTGCTGAAATTGTCTCAACTCAGCGAGGCTTTCCTGGCTAAGAAAAGTGTTAACCCGCGGTGTGTGGAATATGCAGGCAAGGTTGGAGTGGGATTTGCGTGAAGTCGTGCACACAGTGTTGTGCCCCACGGTGCATGTGCTGCACATCTTGCGCGACCCCCCGGAGAGTTTCTCAATTCACTTCGAGGCGGAGGAAATGGCCAAGCGGTGGACAATCCTCATCAGCAGCTCTTACTACAAAGTCCAGCGAGGTATTGTGTCCCGAGACAGACGTATTCTTGTGGTTTTTTTGTTTTGTTCCAAGACATTTTTAAATTTCAAACGTTGCTTTTCGTAGCCAGTACTCTAATCCATAGTTATTTTAATGTTATTCCGCTTAGTAGTTTTATGTCACAAATATTGTCATTAACCATCCACCACATGCCAAGATGGTTATGTTTACAAAGATATGATTTATACGTGCCGATGTATTGATGGAATGCTGACAAATACAGCTAATTCACACCAACATGCGACGTTTTGCTCTAACTGCTTTGAGCTTCTTCAGGAATTGCACTCAGATATCGAACGGGCTGTTTCTTTATACGCACCGACTTTTCTGGCAGTTTATCCAACAATGAAAGGCTACAGCTGTGCTTAATGGAGTGTACACCTTGTGCGTCCATTATCGACAGTTTGTTACTGATGCTAACAGTTACACATTGTTGGCAGTACCAAACTTAACTTTTATCTTGTTTATCTTCTTGGTTCTTTCGGTAAAGTCACGTAGAAGGGAAGTAATAAAATAATAAAAATAATATTATTACTTCCCTTCTACGTGACTTTACCGAAAGAACCAAGAAGATGAATTCCTGCAGTCACGAAAGCTTTAAATCGAAATTTTATCTTGTTTGTTTAGGATTCTAGCGATTGAATCACTTGGGATGCTAAGAAAGAAGAAATGTTTTGGGAATGTTGTGAGAGGGGAGAGGTTGATGAGTGAAGTGTTTAAGTGTTGTGATGAATGGATGGGAAGATAACTAGAGGTAAGCGGAGGAGGAAGACGTTGGATGAGTTGAAGGAAGGAATGATCAGTACATGACAATTAGCAATATAGTCAGGGCAAGTTGGAGAACAGTGGAGATTTTTACCTATGCCTAGGACCTGTAAATTTAGACGCAACATTGTATTGGATTGTGATGGTATTTTATATTTTTCCTTTACGTCAAAAAGCACTGTTTAGAATTATGCGAGATGCATATGACTAAAACATGCATTCTGTAACTAGAGTCTTGCTATAATGCTGAGTGTGATCTTGTGCGTGTTGATAATGCAGTATTGAAACCCTTGCAGCACGATTTTCGAAACGACTTCAAAAAAGGAAACACACCGTGAAACCACAGGGGGCACTGTGGGATAGGCTGTGGGACATGATGTTAAAAAACAACATGTTTCGTATTTTTCTGTTTGTAACTTTACTAATTTTTATTCTATATCCTACACATGAATAAACCATACCGTATCAAAATATAATAATAGGTTGTACCCTTTCTGGAAATAAAATAGTTGTAAGGAATCTTGTCTGCATTAACCACACGTACTTGTGGTGAACATGCAAACAAAAACATGCTCTGATCAAATATATGCATTGTCTTTGAAACTGATTGGTCCACACCAGTGACAGCTTTCTTTAGAGCCTTGTCTCAGACGGTGTTAGACCAGAGGACGCCAAAAGGCGAACGACTGTTCGAACAGCTGTTCGCCTTTTGGTTAATGCAGACAGGATTCCTTGCAACATGTTTCTGTTTGGGTTTTTAACATCTTAACACCTGTTTTATCGCCAGAAAGGGTAAAACCTATTTTTTTTATTTTTGATACTGGAAATAAACGTCCCATATCATGCGGTATCAGGACATACTCTTTGGTTCTTTCGGTAAAATCACGTAGGTAAAAAATAATAAAAGTAAAAAAAGAACCAAAGAGTATGGATCCTTGCAGTCACGAAAACTTCAAATCTGGTATCAATACAATTAAATAAATAATATTTGCCTGACCACACCGGACTACAATATTTGTATGGATTTTATGACTATTTTGACAAGCTATGGGGTAGCTTTTTCTCATCAATAATGTACAAACGTAGCCTTGTATTTGCAGTTATCTCTCGAATTGTTTCAAACAACATGCAGAACCGTGTGCGAAATGTACTCATGTCTTTGCAGATTGTGCGGCGGTGTAGTGGTTAGTGCGCTGCGCTACGAATCTGGTGACGATCATCTGAACCGGTCCTGGCCCTCCCCTAGGTATACTCGGCCTCAAATGAGTACCTCGTGTGGTGTGTAAACATCGCCACTAGTGAGACAAAGGCGGTCGGGCATGCTGGCCTTCATAGGCGCTCGCCGCTGACAGCACTTGCCCCAACAGTCTGTCCAGGCAATAGGGGGGATCTTTGTTGTGTTGTTGCAGATTGTGCAAAGCCCATCAGTGCATCAAGGAACGAGTGCTTTTTGTACGAGTGGCTGTCTTTTCCGAGATTGTGTTTACTCTTACGATGGGTATTCTCGTAATTTAACAGATTTCATCGCATTGCACGCATTCCAGGAATTCATGGTAGCGGGAATTGTGGGGGGTGGGGGGGTAAAATTTCAGTATTTTTTTTATCCGGGTGTGTGGTTGGTCTCATTGTGTCCGGTTGGCCTCCCCAACTCAGCCTCAAATGACTGCACTGCGATGTGTAAACATCGCCACTGGGGGAGACAAAGGGCGACCTGGACGTGGTTGCTTGCCTATCCACCCACTCGCGTACCGTACCGGTTATCATGTACGTACATTGAACTTCTTTCGCACCCTACGTTACCAATCGCAGGTGCGGGGTGGGGGGCAACAAGCTAAACACAAAAAGCAGTTATAAAAAAACAGTTTTTAATCTGGATGACTTAAAAGTGCATAAGCTCCCAGTGGCGTCCTAACATCGGGAAGGTCAGAACGTTCCAGACGGCCGCAGAAGCGCATTCTGAAAGCAGCGCGCGATGCCGTGGCCGTCTTTGTTCTTTGATGTCCAGCCAGAAGGGTTCGCTATGAACAGCGACTTGCCCCAAAACCCTGTTGAAGTTCATAATAGTGTGTGTGGTGTGGGGGGGATCTTTGTTATTGTATTGGGGTGTAAGAGGGCAAGTTCAAGTTAATTTATTAGGTGTAGCCCTGTGAGCCATTCGGCTCTTGAATCGGGTGCAACCGCAACAAACAAAAAACCAAAAAATGAGGGGAAGAGGGGTAGGGGGAGAAGGGTTGGGGGGAGAAGGGCTGGGGTGGGGGGGAAGGGGTGAGGTTTTTATTTATTTATTTGGTATAGCCATGTGAGCCATTCGGCTATTGAATCGGGTGCAACCGCAACAAATAAAAAACAAAAACATGAACAAGAAAACATCTTAAAGTGACTATGCGCAAACAGAAGAGTCCAGGAAAAAACAGCAAAAATATTCCAGAAAAAGCACCGTACACCAACGCTCTGTGCAAAAATCCCAGTGGGATGCAAGTCAAACAACAACAACCACAAGACAACTTAGATTAAAGCCATCATTCTAACTCCGTACTACAACAAACCAAAAAACTTTTCGAAATCACCAAAATAAAGCCATAAGCAAT
>CM025663.2:3732199-3759007 GCA_014621495.2 Entosphenus tridentatus
TCATCCCACATGTTGCCTAACTTGTTGAGGTTGGTGGTGATTGTGATGATGATGGCGGTGGTGTTGTTGTGACGAATCGTGCTTCGTTGAGTTTATTGTGACCGCAGAGCGAGGGGTAAGAGGAGTTTGGCGATGGGGTAGAGAGCACGCCGCGAATGCGACATGTCGAACAGGAAGTTACTCATCGACGATCTTGTTCCTCACGGGGGTTTCTTCCCCTTCTCTCGGGCTGCACTAATATTGTGCACGGGGCTTCATTTCTCAACGATCTCGTTAAGGAGCATCAACCACCATCATCAGTGATCATCGCTGCGATCTCTAGCCCCCATCCAACAAAGACGGCGGTCGCGCGCTTTCAGGCGCGTTCCTGCGGCCGTCTGGAACGCTCTCGGATGCCGCTGGAGCCTACGGCACTTTAAAAACCATCCGGATTGAACACTGACTTTACCGAAAAAGCCTAAGAGTATAAATCCTTGCAGTCACGAAAGCTGCAAATCTAGAATAAACACTAATTTCTTAAGGACTGATTTTATTACGTGTTAGTTCGTTGTCCCCCCCACCCCCTCCGAGTATCACGGTCTGCCACGTACGGCAGGGCCGGATCAAGGCACGGGGGCTTTAGGGGATGCAACCCAAGGGCCTCCGCCAGCTGGAGGGGGCCTACAGAGATTTAGTGAAAAGTGATTTAACTTGCCAATGCTGAATTTTATTTGTTGTTAGCCTTGTAAAAAGATTCATCTTATTTTTCTTTAACTTTGTTTTCCTTTGGGAAATATTACTGGGTGCCTCACAATACCTGGAGCCCAGGGGCCTACAAAATATTCATCCGGCTCTAGGTGCAAAGGAAGTTCTCAACGCACTAACTGAATACGTTTCGAATCTCGGGAAGAACTAACTGTGTACTGTTAGGTTTTTTCGGTAAAGTCACGTCGGTGAAAAGAAATAATAAAAACAATCGAAATAGTAATAGAAATAAAATAATAAATCACGACGTTTCGGAGGCAACACAAGTCTCCGTCATCAGGTGGGACCATCACAGCTAAAATTTACTGTATCAAGTGAGGCAAAATCCAAGAGACACGCTCTTAAATACAAGTTAAGGGGGGGAGGGGCTTATCTGAATATGGTAGCCAGTGAATGGAACGTGTTGGGGGGGTGGGCGGGGCTAAAAGAGAACAATTGGTGTACCTGGACTTGGGGTTGTAACCGCTGTCTTTCCGACAGACCTGTTCTTCACCTGAGGACGGCTGCTTGCGTTGTGGCCGAAACGTCGTGAGAATTATCTTATAATGTTTTATTTTTATTATTTTATTATTTCCCTTCTACGTGACTTTACCGAAAGAACCAAGAAGATGAATCCCTGCAGTCACGAAAGCTTTAAATCGAAAAGGCAGTACTGTTAAACGCTGGGGATGTCAACACTCGGTAAAGTAGAATAGTACCTGTCAAATAAGATGGTACAAATATGTGTAGTTAAATGTGTCGTTATTATTTCTATTATTTTTATTATTTATTTTCACCTACGTGACTTTACCGAAAACACTTAAGAGTATGAATCCTTGCAGTCCCGAAAGCTTCAAATCTAGAATTAACTGTGTGTCTGGTTCGTCGACCTTGACAAACCCGGCTGAAGCTAAACGAATGCCAATGCGTAATGCATAAAGCATTCAAAGTGCGTTGATTAGGCTGATTATTTTGATTGCACTGCCCCACAAACCTCTCGTGTGGTCCCAGCACAGCACAAGGCTCGAATGTTATTCTTCACTTCTGTTGGGACTTAACATTGGCATTCCAGTTGAGTGCACAGTGTGTTTTTGCAATTTCCGTATCATCATGGGTTCTGTCTTTTTTTTTCACGCCAAGGTTATATATTGTTAGTAATTGATTGTCATTATGTGGGAACAAACATTTCCCTCCACACGCTTCGGTTCTTTCGGTAAAGTCACGTAGGTATAAAACAAAATAAATAAAATTAAATCACGACGTTTCGGGCACAACACAAGCGTCCGTCATCAGGTGGGACAACCACAGCAGGAAACAACTGCTGAAGTGGGCAGAAGGACCTCCGTAACACGAGGCTATATAGGCAAGAGAGGAGGGGTGGCGCTTGTGTTGCGCCCGAAACGTCGTGATTTAATTTATTTTGTTTTCGACCTACGTGACTTTACCGAAAGAATAAAAAAGTATGGATCCCTGCAGTCACGAAAACTTCAAATCTAGATTTCCCTCCACATTTAGAAACGTGCATTGAGATTATTTAGATTAATTTGCGGCTATAAATGCCTAACCGATAGAGCCATTTTGTTGAGCTATCATTTGTGGCCAAGGGCGCTTGTGAAAAGTCAGTGAATACCTCAGTTCGCTTAGGAAATAGGATAGGATGGGGATGGTTTAGTTGTGTTTGTTTGTGTTTGGGTCATTTGTTTACCTTTCTTGTACTTTGCACTGCTATCATGTTTTTGTATTGTTTGTTGTAAAGCTCATCGGATTCAGATTCTGAATTCTTCCTGGTACAGACGTCACAGTAAAACATATTTAGAGCCCTTGTCAATCACCTGAAGTTCCGTACTCCGCATGCCGGGTCGGTCATGGAGGTTGTTTGACCATACTTCACCATGCCGGTTAGGGTGTGTTGGTCAAGGCTGTCCGAAGATCGGTTCAGATTGTCACCCGCCACTTGTCTTTGCCTTGGCTTGCAATCAAACTCGGGGTGGAAGGTTTATGGTGAAGTTTGGATACTCGCCAATGTTCCACCGGTATGAACATACTCTCGACTTAGGCTGCTGTATATAAATTCGAGATTTGAAGCTTTCGTGATTGCAAGGATTCATACTCTTAGTTTTTTCGGTAAAGTCACGTAGTTAAAAATTGAAATTAAAATTAATAAAAATAAAATAATAATAAATTATATCTTGATACAGAAAATCTGGCTTTAACGGTTCCACCTGATGACAGAGATTTGTGTTGCCTTGGAAACGTCGTGATTTTATTATTATTTTATGTTTTTATTAATTTTAATTTAATTTTTTACCTACGTGACTTTACCGAAAAAACTATGAGTATGCTGTATATATAAACAATAACAAGCATGTGTTTGGTGGTCTGCATGTGTCATTGATGTCTTCTCTAAATCTGTTTGATCTTCATTAGACGCAATGAAAGCGATTATAAGGATCTAGTGGATGTGGCTGAAACAGTTTCAATATGAGAGGAGCAAACAATTATGAAGGGCGTGTTTTTGTTTATGCCCTATGGGGCTCTGCGAAACAAGCTACTCCTGGGTTTTGTGAACATATGTTTTGTATTGTAACAGCCAGTTTGTATTTAGTTTTAATGTTGGCACACATGGCATCATATAATGTGGGGAGGCAAACCAGGCAGCTGTCAATTTCTGAAGTGGCGTGACAAGAGATATTTTTACTATAACATTATACTTAGCAACATGCCACCGATAATTTAATACCAATGTTTTGCTGCCTCAACTGGAACTTTTGATGTGGCAACAGACATCCACATGCGAGAAAGATCGAACTCAACCCTCGCATCACTTTTTGTTTGTAATCTGCCAGACTGGTGGAATGGTTTTCTTTAAATCCCGTTATGTTTTGCTTTACAGCCTCTGAACAGAGCGAGTCTGGGATGGCGGCGACGCAGGACCTCTCGGAGATGCTTGTGCAGTCGGGTGAGTGACACCCGCCTACCACGACATCCGTGCACTGCCGTCTATCCAGAGCTGGCACACGAGATCTATCAGCGGTGAACTCTGCTTGCGTGTTATTCGTGCCGCGGTGTGTTCGTGCGCATTACGTCGCTTTAGGCAGCTGTGGAGGCAGCTGCGCAGGTATGTGCACGGGGTCAGCAGTTCCATTCCCGGACTGTCACGCAATCACTTTTGTGAGAATTACCAAAGCGAGACGTATAGCGAAAAAAACGCACACCGCAGACTTCACAAGAGCGGGGCGTTTTTTGTCAATGTCGTAGCCTAAGTGTAAACTTTTAAATAGTACCTACAGCACCATTGCAAAAAAAAACTGTTAACAACCACAGTGTTCCCTAAGAAGCCCTGTAGCCAGCTCTTCCTTGCAAAAAGACATTACGACTCTCAATGGACTATCACCGGACCACGGAATTGAATTTCATCTTCCGCCCACCATTGAACTCCCTTGACCTACCCTTAAGTGTGACAAGGAATGGGCAGTTGTTTAATTTTACGACGCTTTGTTCCAATGCCACTTCATACCGGTTTAATAGCCTCTGGAGCCTATGATCTCACACTGTCCACCTTAAATTCCACGGCTGGATGAGAGTAATCGCCTTGTTTTGCACTCGGTGGATCCCAAGCAAGTTTTTGTGTAGCCCGTGGCCACACTTTGGTGGCATGCACTCAGATGTAAGCACGCAAGCTGTATGTTTCATATATTTAGCAATATCCGTTGGCTATAAAGGGATGCAAATGAGCGAAATTTGCACTGTAATCTTTAAAAATGCATAATTATGCTCAAAAACATGTATTATTCAGGTCCTGAAGTTTATATTAGTAGCAAACACATTTCATGTAGGCAGCATTAAAAAACTAAAATTGAAAGAAAAGAAAATCCATTAGTTTCGCCAAATTTGTAGCGTAGCATAAAAATTGCCGCTTGTTTTTATTGAAGTTGAATTGGAATTTAGCTCTTTGATGTGTTTTTGGGGTTATTAGGTGGAATTCTGCAAGAATTCAGTTCCTGAATAAACTCCCAGCACGTGGAGTAAAACGTCGGACATCATGTCAAACAACACGCGGTACAGCCCAAAAATTCTTCTGAGAAACCGTTTAAAGCACAACCGTGAAAACACGTCATTCCAAACTGAACACATCTCCCTGTCCGTGATGTGATTTGGTGCGTCCTGTGTGTTTGTGCGGCATGGCACAAGACTGTCCTGACCCCCCTCTCGCTCCCCTCTGCCTCTTCCAGAGCTGCTGTCCGTACAGCTGGGCCGGGCCATCCACGCTGGCGATGTGGTGGCGGCCCAACAGCTTGCGGCCCGCCTGGCCGAATGCCGCTCCTCCTTGCACGTGCAACTCAAGACGCCAGGACAATCGAGCAACAGCTTCAGGTCGGTGCCCAAGCGGCAGCAAGCAGGGAAGGGTGGGACACGTGTGGGTGCGGTGGCGACGAAGGACGCCTCACGATCCGGTGACTCATAGGTGCGGTTGGTGGATTGTGTGCAGTTGGAGATTGCTTGAGACACACCTGCAGGGCAGTGAGGGGGGGGGGGGGTTCCCCTTAAGAGGCAAAAGTGGAAGGAAAGAAGTAGGTTTAGGCAGCACACATCACCAGAAGGGATGTTGGTCAATGGTTAAAAATATTGACGGTGGAAGCCAAGGAATGGAATGCGTCCGGGAGGACGTCGACGAGAGGATTTGGGAGAGCTTAAATTCGTCTGTGCGCTGAAATCAGTCTGGGCGCTGGTGCTTGTTGGATTTTTTACATCCCAGCTTCGTGAGAGATGGCGGTGACTCGGCGAGATCTTCAACAGCCGGTTGATCAGGGACAATTAGGAGGATATTGATGGCGAGTAGGTTTTTGAAAGCAAGAGTTTGTGTGCGTTTCCCTCGGTGTGCATGGGCTTTGCTTTAGTTATTATGGTTTTGTCTCGCATTCAAATGCACTGCGAGTTGACGGTGGTCTAACGTTCTAAGCGGGAACATCCTGAAAAAGTCATGAACCACGGGTGAAGCCCTTTATTTTGTAAAGAAATTACCAGGAGCGGACCAAAGTTCTCCACTTCACTATGTTATTTACCTTCGTCATCCATGGGTGCCACAACACCTTTGTGTTAAGTGCATCCAGCAAATCGGACTTTTCCAGTTCTGTGTACTCTAAAGAGTTAGGAGAAGGCTTGAACTAAGGTGACCTTTTGAGAATTTTTTTTTTAACCTCTGTGCTGTTTGCAAAACGGCCCCAGGTAATGTGAGGCCAATACGCATTGGGTGCCATGACCTTTCCGACACAGAACCAATACAGCACTAAGCTATGTGTAAAGCTTTGTTTTGTGTGGGTTGGCTCTCCAGGATAAAGGTGCAGGTGGAGGACACCGCAAGCTCAGTGGGGCCCATCTACGTGAAGGTTTCTTCCCAAATGACTGTGGACACACTCAAGCAGCAAGTGAGTGCTGTCTGGTCTACATTCACCGATGCAAAAAAAAATCACTGGTCAAGGTGCAGCCCTGCAAATACATGCTCACTGCCACTGTTGGCAGAAGGGCCTCCACTCGAGGAAGCTCTGGAGATCTCCATCATAGGGTATTTTGGCCAACTTTTTCACACAGGCGAGACATCTTGGAAGAGCTGAGAGTACCCACTCTTTATGCCACCGTAAGTGAACCTGCCAATCGACTAATTGTGATTTCATCTTCTTGGTTCTTTCAGTAAAGTCACGTAGAATGGAAATAATAAAATAATAAAAATTAAACGTAATAAAATAATTCTCACGACGTTTCAGCCACAACACACGCAGCCGTCCTCAGGTGAAAAACAGGTCAGACGCTGTCTTCCCGACAGACCTGTTTTCACCTGAGGACGGCTGCTTGCGTTGTGGCCGAAACGTCGTGAAAATTAATGTTTTATTTTTATTATTTTATTATTTCCATTCTACGTGACTTTACCGAAAGAACCAAGAAGATGAATCCCTGCAGTCACGAAAGCTTTAAATCGAAATTTAATTGTGGTTTACCGCAGTTATTCTGCAGGGTGGACGGGGACGGGTGTGGGAAAATTTAGAACCTTGCCCATTGTTTTAATTGCCGCGCCGGGAAATAAAACTGCGACCTGGATTAAAAGTTCAATGTGATTACTAATGCACCACCACACCATCCCTGTTCTTATCAGGGTTGCAATGGTTCACACTCGCCACAAGTGATTCCATGAATTGAGGTCATGATTCATTTCAAGAATAATTTATTTCATAACATTTTAGACTCCTTTATTTATATTGCTTATCTTTTGTCTTGTTTGTACAGTTTTGTTCGCCTCATTAGCATAAACGTAACACTAGTGTAGCCTTTGCATTTTTCTTAAATATTCGATTATCACATGCATGATTCTTGATAGATTTTTTTGGTCAGATCGCATAAGTAAAATTTGAGTTGTAAACCCTCCTCCATGCAACGCAGCTGCCTAATGATGCTCATAAATATCGGATAAATGTCTGCGCCCAATTTTTTTAATGTTGTGGATAGGTCTCCAACAATAGCAGTGGTGCTGCTGAAGCGGTAATAGATTGGCACAGTTGTTCACGTGACAACCTTATTAATTGGTTTTGTCGGGCGGAGGAGGGTTTACTACACACGCTTAACTTTCGCGATGTGACCCAAAATCAATTATAAAAATAATATTGGTGGTGAAAGCCTACATGTTAAATGCGCAGTTCGTTGTTTGTCCTGTGAGCTTGAAACTCGATTAATTATCACATCGTTGCATGCCCAACAACCACCATTATCCAAGCCTTCTTTACAAAAAATCACGTCTTTGTCTCCGGTTTAAATACGGAAGTTCTCAAGATTGTATGAACAAAACTAACGCGTTAAATGAGCACATTGTTTACAATTTGCATGCATAATCCCATCCAGATGGGCTGCTTTTCAGAACGAATGACATTTTGTTTTCCAGCGCTCGCCTGCCCCCTCCCCTGACCTCAGAGCTTTCCGCGTCTTTTGCCGCAGATTTTCCGTCACTACGACATCCACCCAAAGGTGCAGCGCTGGGTAATCAAACAGCGCCTGGCGGAGGACTCACAATCCCTGCACAGTTACGGGTTGCAGCGTGAAGGTGACGAGGCCTTCCTCTACCTGGTCTCGGCCCAGCAGGCCAACCTAAACGTGGAAGAGTACAAGCGCGCTCAGATAGATCTTTTACAGATCACAGGTACCTAATTGTTTCGTCCAATGCACCCCCCCCCCGCCCCCACACCATCCTGAGCCCCTGGTTGATCCTGTGGGTTTTTTGGCACATCTTTGTTTGCTTGACAAACCTTACTTAATTGGTCGTGTCGGGTGGTGGCGGGTTGAACGACACATTTATATTTGCGCAATCTAACCCAAAGAAACCTTTACTATGAATAATGTTGGTCGCGAAAGCCTTCCCTGTTGAACTGTGGGTGTATCACAAACAAGTGCCGAATGCTTCGCAGTGGACGTGAAAGGTCCCGCGACTTTATTAAAAAATGAGTAGGCCATGTGTGTTGACCTAATGGTCAAAGTTTTTGCCAAATTTGATCAATTATTCACACATTACTGAGTTGGGGAAAACCACCACATAGCAACATTGCCCCCTAACTGGCAGACAAATGCCCACTTTGTGACTCGCAGGGACAGCTGCCGTCAGGGGGGTCCCTTGCCACAAGGTGACTCCATGTACAACGTGGGTGGAGAGGTGTTAATATGTAGTGATGATATGATAATGCTTCATGTGATGATGGTAACTTCATTTGCCTCTTTGCACTTCTTGTTCCTGTAGCACCTGTGTAAACCGAAAATATTTCAGTAAAATCGTTAATTTGGTTACTGGATTGTGCATCACCACAGCAGTGGAAGGCATGCGGTGGCAAATATATATCGAAAGCACTGTTACTGTCATATAACACATTTCAATATACTTCTTTGTGTGGCTGTTGATGTAGAGCAACACATTACAATTTATATAGCGGTGGTTGAACCAGATAATTGCATCAGGAGTAGAGGAGTGTGTCGTGGTCATTCCTCCTCCCTCTGTATTTGTGAATACACGGTCTGTTCTCGATGGCCACAGATGCGCTCTGGAGAGTCTTTCAGTTGCGTTTTTGCATCCGGCATCCTCCATCATCTGCTGCCATAGTTTTTGCGTGAGGTCAAAAGATTAGAGATCTTGCGTTCGTCGGGTCTTTCACGAGATTTTTTTCGTCAATTCCATTCCGCTCTCCAAGCGTCAGCAGCGGAGGTCCAAGTTCCATTGTTGAGGGGGGGGGGGGAAGTGCGTCGATCCAAAGGGGCTCTTACGACTTCAGCCAGCGGGTAAGGGACGTCACTGAGATCCTGGTGGGTGGGGAGACGTACCTTTCCCATGATTCGCTGGGGAATGGATGCGTGAGCGATGCGCAATGACACGGGAGAGCCCAGGTGTTGGGGTCAACTTTTGAGGGTTCCAGTGATGCAGCGTCGCGCTGGGACATCAACAAGTCGAGCTTGGCTACTTCTAGTCCATTCCGGGCTAGAGCATTTTAGTAGAGTCTCCATCTTCAGTCAATGGCGCTCCCGTCGGGCTGTCCCGTTCGGGAGAAGGCTAGGCGCACTTCCTGAAGCTGTGTGGGGACACCAGGGTGGTTGATGAGAAGTCAGTGGTCTCCTGAGACATTGATTGAGCATCGGTTAACCAGACCCTAGGGAAATATGCAGATTGCTTGGATGTTTAAATGGTCATGAAATAATGTTAAGTTTGCGTAAATGCTCGTTGACGAAGCTTTGTCTCGGAGACATCCACGTCAAAAGCTCATGTCGAAGTATTTCCACATTTGCTGTACATTTTAGAACAGGCCTCTGCATGTATTGGTGAATTTTATGAACAGCTGCATAAAGTGATTCACTGCAGAAAAAGTAAGAATAGAACAAGTAATATAAGTGTATTTTAAAAAATCTGTAACTCAATCTGTTCTCTGCACCGAGTCTCTTAGACCACGTGCTTGTGAGTGTGAAGCATTGGTGTTTTACAGTACTGGAAACTGGTTGTAAATAGCCCAGGCACGAACAAGCAACATTTGCATGTTGGAGTTTTATGAGTTGAAAAAATAACTCCTTGCTGTTGTATGAAATCTTTGAAACAGGAAGCAATCCTTGCGTATGTTGGTGGATGCAACTGAGCCTGATCTGTGCCGCTTAGTCTGCATTTTTGTTCATCACTTTAGAATGTCGGGCTACATGACTCATTTAAGCAATAGGGGTTTTCCAGCCCATTGAATCTGTTTCTCCAGCCATCTATTTTCAGTGTTGTATCTTTTCGTTATGTTATGGCTGTGTGTAGTTGTTTTGACTGTGTATAATTAGGGGCTTTAGGAAGTGTGGTGGATTTTCACCTACAGCCCCCCAGACTGCCTGTTATGCCATAAGTGTGCATTTTATGGCACGCTATAAACAATGTGCTCTAATGGCACTTGAGGTGGAACGGTAACGTTCTCCCACTTACAAGAGCATAGGCTATAAATTCTGAACCTTGAACTGTTTATCATCTGTAATTTGTATTCGTGTTGGTTTGTTTCTCAATTAAAACATCCGATGCATCTCTTTAACCTCTGGTTTTTTCAATTTATTTGCATTTTGTACTATTATATCTTTAGCGAACTGTGCTTGAAGCACTAACTACCTTCTTATTTAATTGCATCTTATATTTTAACAAGGAGCACGATACTTTCCCCGGGTACATTTTGGATGCGGTGCTCAGTCCCTAATAAAGGAACATCTTTTCTGCCTTTGCATTGCTATTCACAACGGCAGACGACTGAGTCGATCAAGGGCAAATTTTCCCCGCCGCTTGCCAAATCATTTTCCAGCGGGTGCTATTCAATTAATGAACCGCGCCAATTAATTCCGTTCATTCTGCTAACTGCGTCTGTAGCAGCAAGGCCCCTGCCTTTATGGGTACCCTCGATCTGCTTGGGGCTGCCCACTTCTTCCCAAACACCTTCAATTCCTTTACCTGAAAACCACTTAAAAATGTAACTTGACGATCACCCGCTTCGCCTCCTGCTGTGCACAACCCTAATTCCTGCCTGATGTCTGACCTTGCCGGAAGTGATTTAAGTTCTTTGGGCGTCGAGATGACACGCATTGCAACTTTTGCAGTTGATTCAAGGCTGTCATCGGCAAGGGAATTTTTCTGTTATCTATACAATTGTTTAGGCGGTTTTCTGAGAATATGCTACAATGGTTCGCTTGGGGCTGTCGTGTCCAGCGCAGTCTCTGCATTTGTTGGCTCAGCCACCCCACACCAATCTTCAGGCCACCCACCTGCCATCATCCACCCAGCAGCCCCAGTATTCTGTGGTTCGTCATTATTGCCATTTGTCGTAGAATGTATTCCTGTTACGTGAAAAGCGTTTTTTTTCCATCTCTGTTATGCTTTAGCCAAAATTAAATCAATTGTCGTGAACCTCTAAGTTTGGCTCTGGCCATCCAGTTCAAGTTATACACAAAGGGGGCTGGTTGTTGTCGTCTGCTAGGTGGGCTTGGGGAGGGTGCACCGATTGTCAAGATGGAGCCAATGAACCCAGTTTCTGCGCCAAACTGGCCTGCGGCCGAGCTAATCCACGCTGATGCACCCCTCTTCCTACCTGCTGCTGCTGCTGCTGCCACCACCCCGAGACGGCCCGCCTCGCCACCTCCGGTGAAAAGCACCTGCGCCCAGCCACCCCGCAACGAGCCACACCACACAGCATAGACGCGGCGCAGGGCAGCGCACACAACACAATGCCACATGGAGACAATGCTCTACTAACGCCAGAACTAATAATGTATGTTTTTTTTTTACACCATTATAATAAGCCAATGGTCAATCTCTACACACTGATTTCATCGCTCCATCTCCTTGGTGGATACCCCTCTGGGATCTGTCCGATTCCCTGGATGCCACTCCTTTATTATTCTTGACCATCGGCCATCCGCCTTTACAGTAACACTTGTATATTTCAATAGTTTTTCATTTTGCATAGCTTTGTAAATTATTTGCCAGGCATAAGCATGCTCAGGAGCACACAAAGTAAAAAACTAATTCAACAAACGTCCATTTGGTGTTTGAGGGAATTAGATCGATTTTGGTTTTTGCTTTTAAGAGTTTGAGAGGGCTTTGTGCTTTTTTGAAGTAGGAGATGGCTTTAATTGAGCAGGTCATGTGGATTAGCCTCATTCCCAGGTCCACTCGGTGAACCTGACATTTCATCGATACGAGTACTGTCGGAAAAGACTTCACCATCATCACTCATCTTCAGCAGACGCTGCATTGTAACTGTCAAATATGTACAAAAAACATTGGACTATGTGCCTTTTATAAGGCAAAAAATAACAAATATACTCTTAAGTTTTTCTCTCAAGTGTAGCTGGGTTGATGGTTGCCAATGATGGTACAGAAGACCCATCATATGAAATATTTTTTTTAACTTTATTTTGCTAAATTACAGCTTGGAGAATAAAAAATAAACCAGATTGGCCCTAATGCAATGAACATTTCTCACAAAGAAGAGCATATGGGAAAGTTTATTCTCTGAATATGTAAAAAATGTCACGAAGGGATATTAGAAGTAATTTGTGAAATGAACATCTGCTGGCAGACCTCTAACACGAGGTACGCACTGCTCTGCAAGATTTCCAAATGGATTATTAGTTTCGTAACATGACGCCGATTGCACAATTGGAATAAAATTAGGGGGAAACTCTTTTTCTTTCAGCTGAGTTTTACGAGCCAATGTTATGGATGATGGGTAGGTTAAATAATAGGCTGTGCTTCTGCGACTCTGCCAACACAGTCCCTGAAGGGTTATAGTTTAGCCTCTTCAACCGTTAAAATCACGCAGAATGTGCCCTATCGCGTCAGATCTCAGGTGCTGGGGTGGATTGGGTCTGGTTGGTGTTTGGATGGGTGGTACTGCGTTGGCAGTGATGCACAAGCTGAAATAAGAAAAACAACTTAACACATCCGTCAATAACACTGTGGCCAACAGCCCTTCTTCAAAGGACAAGAAGTCAAGAGAGGGTGGAGCACACGTACTTGTAGGTTGTCATTGGGCTTGCAGTTCTTCATTGTCAGCAGCAGGGGCCAGTGTGTAAAAATTCTCAGTCTGGATGCCCCACCTTCCTGACCAGAGTGGTGAAATATGGCCAAAGAACTCCACTAATCTATTTAAAACTATTTTTATTTACCAGGTAAAGCCCACTGAGATATCCACTCTTGTTTAGAGGCAACCTGGCCACAAATGATAGCTCAACGAAGTGGCTTATCACGTGGAATTGTACAGCAGCCAAATAATCTAAACGCATGTTTCTAAATGTGGAGGGGAAAAAAACGGAGGACCTGGAGAAATATCCACGTGATCACAAGGGGGAGAGGGAAAGAGAGATGCGCAAACCCCATGAACTGCATGGCAGTGGCATTGAGAGGCATCAACAACCAAAGCGAAACCTTCGGTGACCCAAGCATCTCACCAGGCGCCGAATTCATGAAACAAAAGTACATGGTAGCAACAACTACCTCGCAGCCACGACTTGCTTTTATTTTTATATTTTAAACAACTATAGATAGTACATACATGAATATTTTTTTATCATTGTATAGGAATTTCAATTTGTATGTGCACGCGTATAGATGTGATGGCGCTTGTAGAGGCAGAATTGTGCAGGAGAAGCGCCACATGTTTAAACAAAGATTACATTTACTTGATGTATCAGCTCAAATTAAAACCATTTACGCATAACCTGATTCACTCTAAACTACCAATGAATCCCTACCATCCTTATCTTATCGTCATCTCCCTTTTCTCATATGCTTACATACATGCCTCTAGAGATCTTTTGTCTATAGCTATTCTGGTATCTCACTCAATTTGTAATATTTGAAATGTGGGCTCTCTAAAAATAATTCTAGCTTATGGCCCCCAATGGGCGAGCAGCACCCCTGCCCCACGCTGTGGTGGGGCCCTCATCCAGCACTGGATTGATGCAGTTATGCACGTGCATAAGAGCATTAATGGGACAATTTGAAAGCATCACGTTAAAAACACGTGCATTCAAGTCCCTTGCACCTGCTGCGTGTACACGTTGATCGTAGTTTCATCGTATGAAGTCTGCCGCCAGCTGCCATGCACTAAGCCATTGGTTCTCAACCTTTATTTTTGGCCTGGTGGCTCCCAGTCAAGTCCGCTGATTCCTGCATGACCCTCTGCCGCCCCCCCCCCCCTGAACCTCGAGCCCAAAACCACAACTAAGGTTGCTAAGGTCGCAATACAGTTCACGCTTCTCGTCAATTCGATGCTAGTAGGGCATCCGTTTCATGTTGTGTATTCGTCCATTGTCACCTCAAAGTGGCGTTGAAGTCTGTGTCCTTGCCGTAGCCTCTCGACCCTCATGACAGGCTTTTGAGGCGGGGAGCGCCCCACGGGATTGAGAATCGTTGCACTAACCCAACAGCCTAATCGCTTTCAAACGAATGCACAAACACTCAATTGCCGCCAATGTGTAACGAACTCTTGCCAGCCGAACAAATATCTCCAGTACTCTTATTATCAGAGGTGTATTCCAACTTGGCACAGATAAAAACAACGTTAAGAAGTTACCGGTCCCCCTGCGGTACATGCGAGTGCAAATTAACGCGCGCCAACGGCATGCTTCCCTCCCAGGTCCTGTTTGGCAGCTCGGCTCCACCACCTTTCCAAACCCCACAGCTCCCCCGGATTGTGTTCTCTCCTTTGTAAATAATTAGCAACATATGTCACATGCAGTGTCTATCTAGCCAATCCCCCTGTCTTTCAACAATCATGCTTTAGTATTCACCTTCCCTTTATTCCGCGCACACACACACTTCTGTTTTGCATGCACCCCACCACTTTTCCGCGACTTGCTTACACCTGCCCGTTATCCCTATTATTCATACTCCCCCCCTGAATCTATTGTTAGCGACGCATCCATATTCCCGGCATGGCTTGACGGCGGCGCGGGGTACGCGGCTACTGCTACTGCTGCTGCTGCTGTGGCTGCTGCTGCTGCTGCTGCTGCGGCTGCTGTGGCTGCTGCTGCTGCGGCTGCTGCTGCTGCTGCGGCTGCTTGCTGTCGCTGCGTGTGCAGGTGGGCTGGCCGTGCCCGGTGTGCACGTTTGTGAACCTCCCGTTGCGGCCGGGCTGCGATCAGTGCGGCACGGCGCGGCCTGCGGATTACCAAGTGCCGGCGGGGTACCAGCCCACGGACCGCGAGCGCCACATCACCGATCAGGAGATCGACAACCGGCGGAAGCTTGAGGAGGTGCGGGCAACCTTTGCTATGTGTGACGGCGTTTTCGTTAGGTAAAGAGGTCGTGGCAAAGGTTGAGACTCTTCAATTTTGTGCATGCGCCCACTGCTGGTGGAAGTGCTTCCAATAGAGGGGGCACTAGAGAGACCCTCTCGAGCAGGGGTCGGCTAATCTGCGGCTCCGGAGCCGCATGTGGCTCTTTAAGGAACTGCTTCCTGACGTTATTTATTATGGACCACCGTCTCTTATTCACTTTGCTCTTGACATTGAGTATTTTTTTTACCGAATTCGAAAAAATGTCTCTACTTGTTATTTTGGTTTCCGACCCCTACTCGAGAGGGTATTCGGTTGCTTTACATTCCCACGTGATAAGCCACTTCGTTGAGCTATCATATGTGGCCAGGTCGCTTCCGAAAAAGCTCTTTTAGAGCTCAGTGGGGGCCTTACCTGGTAAAATAAGAAAAAAAGTTTAGTTTGCTCGCCTCTTTCGTGCGACCAGATGTTTTGCTGGAGGTGTGAGTGCCCACACTTTATCTCCCATCACTTGTGACCTGCTGACCAAAAATCCCACTGAAAAATGTTGCAGAATTATTCAGAATGCCTCTTGACTCGATGCACCTGCTGCCACCGCGGTGCAGTGGTTAGGAATGCAGAGGTGGTCGCGTACCGGCGTGGCAATTTAAAGAATGGGCAAGTTTCTTAAATCCCCCCCCCACCTCTGTCCTCCCAGCAGTATAAATGGAGACACCACAGTCGATCGGCAGGTCGTGTGTGAGTGGGTAAAGTTCGGGTAATCTCATCTCTTCAAAGACGTAAGGCCAGCATGAAAGAGTCGGCTAATTACCCTCTAAGGAGGCGCTTTAGAGGTCCCCTTTAGTGTCGGCTCTTCTGCCAGCAGTAGCGTGAGCGGGCAATTGTGGGGCTGCACCTTTAACTTTTACAGAATCGGGTTATTTTTACTGTGTGCATGTTGAACTTCTTTCGCGCCGTACGTAGCCCACAGTGCTAATTGGAGGTGCGGGGGAAGGACAACAACAGCGGTGGGAGTGTGACCAAGCCTTGCGTGCCCTGTCTTGAGCCCGAGCGTTGCAACATTTCCCAAACGCGTGGGCGCCCGCTGGTGTCGCAGACTCGCGTGAAGAAGCGGCGGGAGAACTTCCAGCGCTTGATGCAGGAGGACGAGCAGGAGCTGGTGCCTAACAAGGAGGCGTTCACGTGCCCCATCTGCTTCGTGGACTATGAGCCCGACGAAGGGGTCACGCTGCGCGAGTGCCTGCACAACTTCTGCAAGTAGGTTCAACACGCAGGCTTTCGTGACCATGAGTTAATTCATCCGTACAACCCCCTCAAGGCCGATGCTGGCTGCGTTCCCGGGACGAGCGGGGAATTTTCTGTGTCTCCGCCACGGTTGTAAAATACCCTACCCGTTGGAAATTCGTTTATCCTATAATGTGGATACTTTTAAGTCTCGTCTTACAAAGCATCTTAAGTCAGTTTATTTATCTTCTCCTCTCTTGGCCTTTCCTTATTCTAACAAGGCGCCCTTGAGACATTTGTGGAAGGCGCCTTAGAAATAAATGTAAATTATTTTTATGTTATTCATATCACGAGGTTTTTGGGTTTGATCGCGTTAAAATAAATGTGTCGTTAACCCATCGCCTTGTGGAAGGCGCCTTAGAAATAAATGTAAATTATTTTTATGTTATTCATATCACGAGGTTTTTGGGTTTGATCGCGTTAAAATAAATGTGTCATTAACCCATCGCCACCACCACCCGACACGGCCAATTAGTAAGGTTTGTCACGTAAAGACAACGCGCCACTTAGTTACTACTTCAGCACACCGGTGTATTGGAGGGTAAACCCACAAGATTTACAATTTGAGTACGGCGTTTTGCTGGCGATTACAAACAGCATCATCGGGCGATTTGCCACAATTGTGAAGAAGTGTTCTAGCTTCGGTCTTAAATAGAGTAAAGGTGATGTCATCACTGTGAGCCTATCAGGTGCGAGGATGAGCGCCGGGGGGTTAATGTAATTGTATAACGACACAATTATATTCACGCGATTTACCGCAAAAAAAACCTTAATTATTAATTCTTCAAGTACGAGCAGGGGGGGGGGAGGCGCTTTGCTTGGCACGACTCGCTTGGTTGTTCACATGGTTGTTGTTTTTCTTGTAATCCTCTTCACCCGTTTGAAGAAAGGTTTCTGCACTAGCAATTTCTGTCTCTATTAAATCTGCCACAACAAACGATTGTATACTGTGCATAAAAATCGGGGGAACTGACTAAGGAGACGTTGTCTGTGATTTATACAGCTGTGCTGCATATATCTCTCTCCCGACGTGTTTTCGGGTTTGTGCCGTGTATGGTTCGGCAACGATGTCCGACGGTTCGCTCCACGTGCCGACAGCTTCCTTTCAACGAATAGCACAAACCCGAAAATACGTCGCAGAGCCGTGTGGGAGTTATTCTGGCCATGCAATGAAATTTAGCAGATTCAAATGTGTTGGCGTGTACCATCCATTGTCGTCGTAGTCATCGTCACTGACAACTGCCACTGCATGCGTGTACCTTCAGGGACTGCTTGCACGGCACCATCGTGAACTGCGAGGATGCAGAGGTCACATGCCCCAACCAGGACGGTGAAATCAGCTGCGAGTTTAAGCTGCACCAGCGAGAGATCAAGGCCGTGAGTGTCGTCACGGGTCAGCGCCCACGTTTTCCACTCTTTGCCGGGGCCTCCTCCCCGCATTTAATGAATCCCGCTCCCAGATGCGGAGGAATCTGCCACGGTGGTGTCATGGTTAGCGCACTCGATTCGCATACCCAGAGGTCGTGGATTGAAGCAATGGTGCAATAAATGTTTTTTTTTTCAGTGAAGTCACATAGGTAAAAAACTAAATAAATTAAAATTAAAACAACTAAATTAAATAACGACGTTTCGGAAGCAACACAATCCTCCGTCTTCAATTGTAACCGCCACGGAAAACCGCCCCGGCAAAGAGTGGCGGTTCCACCTCCGTGACTTTACCGAAAAAACCTAAAGGTATGGATCCTTGCAGTCACGAAAACTTAAAATCTAGAATCAATGGTGCAATTTTGGCTACGTACGGTGCGAAATTATTTCAACGTACACACATACGTATACACCACGGTCACTCGATCGGCAGGGGGCGTGTGATGGGGTAAAAGTGCGGGTGTTCTCCCACTTCTTCTGAGATATCTGACCAGCGTGGAAGAGTAGGCCAAAATTCCCTCTCGAGCACGGGTCTGAAACCTGCGGCTCCGGAACCGCATGCAGCGGCTCTTTGAATATTTTTTTTAATCGTAAATCTTAAACATAATTGAACGTAAAGATTATTTATTAAAAATGTCAGGGAATGGGTCACTGGAATGTCTTGGTGACAACAAAATGTACTACATTCAAACTGTATTGTTAAAGAATAAGGTGGGGGGGGAGTGGGAAACAAAATAGATGCAGTTTATTCCATCACGTATTTTGTTTATTCAAGTCAGAATTGGTTTGTCATCTGCTGTATGCCCGGTGTGCTTGTGTATGTGTACAAGTAGCTCTGCGTGTGATGCGGCTCTCAAAACTACTTTGTTCAGAGACACATACAACAAAAAATTTCTCTTCCTCCTTGAAAGGTTGCCGACTCGTGCTCTAGAGGGACTTTCTAGAGCTCCCTCTCGTGAAAGGCTTCCTGCTCGCCGTGGTGTGTGCAAGCGATTGCTTGCGCTTGCTATTTACCATTTACATTACAGCGCCACGGGTACCGCGGGATATTCGCGTGCCCTGCTGTGGTGGTCGGGCAAACAAATGCAAATCGCAGCCCCTAATGGCCAACTCTTCAGTTCACGTGAATTCACTGAACTGCCATTATTTATTTAGCCCTTCCAGTGTACGTTGAATTCCCGACGAGTGCTACTTTGATCGACGCTCGCATCGAGCCTTCTCCTTGTATGTTACGTTGCCAGTTCTTCCCCCTCGGGGTGGGGGGGGGGAATGAAATGCCCTTGCTTGGTGATGGCATTAGTGGCCTTTTCGCTTCTCAGTTTGGATGAGGGTATCTACACGCAGGCGTGGAACAGAGTGGTCTGTGCCCAATGAGCCTCCTGAACGTAAACTGCTGCGCGGATATCGGCCCTGCGCTGTTTTGCCCGGTGGCGTCAGGGAATGCTTATGTCACGTAAAATAAACAATCGAGTGCTCAGTGTGCTTACTACTTAGCCAATTTAAAAAGAGTGGGCCGATCGATCCACGCTGCCGTCCGGTAATTTCTGCAGGGAATTAGCCAAGCACACTGGTGTAAAGTGGATCTTAAAGACCCTTTGACATAACTCACGAAGTCAGGCCACTGTGCACCCATGTTATAAACTAAATAAAACTCAGCACATTTGTCAATAACACTGTGTAGCCGAAAAAGATAAAATAATAAAGGCAACATTTCTGGCAATGGTTCTTCTCCATAAAACACGTTAATTGTGCTTGTGCACCACTGCCAATGCAGTATCACTAAATATATTTTGTTTTAATTTCATCTTCAATCTGCTGCTATTCATGTATATGAAAGAAGAAGACTGCATCCTGTATTTTTAAAACTCCTTGCGCATTGAAACAAAGGGCACATATCTTAAAGCACCCCACCTCTGTCCACCCAACAGTATAAATGTACGCGATCTAACCCAATAAAACTCTATTATGGATGATATTGGTCGCGAAAGCCTACGTGTTAAACAGTATAATTGGGTTCACCACAGT
The DNA here is from genome assembly GCA_014621495.2 of Entosphenus tridentatus. NCBI lineage: Eukaryota > Metazoa > Chordata > Hyperoartia > Petromyzontiformes > Petromyzontidae > Entosphenus > Entosphenus tridentatus. The sequence continues at coordinate 3,751,967 of CM025663.2, forward strand.
TAGTTTCCCATTGGTGGGGTCGAGCACGAGTACTTCCACTGCTTCCAATGTGTCTAGCCAGCATGCAAAGAGTCGGCAAAATACCCTCTTAGAGGGGCTTTCTATAGAGTTCCCTTTTTAAGAGGCCCCCTTTTGCCAGCATTGGTGCGAGTCAAGCAATTGCAGGGCCTATACCTTTTACCTCTTTTTGACTGCAGGTCATGTATAAGTGGGGCTCGCTGGGTCAATAGACGTGAATATTAGAAATCTCGCAAGCATTGAAAATGCACGCTCGGGGATGTGGCCGCAGGGATGCGCGGGCATCATCAAGCTCCGTGGAACCGTGAATTATTACGTCCCTGCCGAGAGGGCAGCAGCGGCACTGCCTTGGGACCAGGAATCAAAATTAATGAGTAAGCCAAATGCCCTCTGCGTAGGGGCTCACTCGAGCTTACTCTGGTAGAGACCTTTCCTGCCAGCAGCAGCACGAGCGAGCAATTGCAAGGCTGCGTATTTAACTCTACCTTATGCCCCTGAAACTTGTGCGGCCTTGCTGTGCTGCCCTCCATTTGTCCTTGATTGTTCTCCCATCTCCCATGAAGATGACAGTTTGATGCTGAACTATCGATTCTTTTTGATAACCTCCTTTGCAATTGCATTTTGCTGTGTTTCCTTGTTTGTTTACATAGTAGTTCTAGAAGTCCCCCTATAGTCTGTTTAGTGTTTCCGTCGCTAAGTTTTGTTATTGTTAGCCTTGTTCAATCTGCAGGTGACCTGCCCGAGCCTGTTTGCACTGCATGAAATTATATTTGCAGTGTTTTCGATTGTTCACGCGAAACAGCCGTTGTTGTTTTTTATTTCCACGTTCAGGTTTTTCTTTTGTCGTTTTCGTGACCCAGGTCGCCCTTGAGATTTCACCTGGTCGAACAAAATAAAATTGGTGACACCTGTCCGTACCCCTATGCCAATCATCAGCTGGTGACGGAGGTGGAATATTGCCGCTTCTTGGGGAAGGGCCTGGCCATCGCCGAGAACCGCAGCGCTGACAGCTACCACTGCGTGACGGCCGACTGCCTCGGCTGGTGTTTCTACGAGGACATGGTGAACGATTTCCTGTGTCCCATCTGCAATAAGTCCAACTGCCTCACCTGCAAGGTGTGTGTACGTGTGTGGTTTGTATATTTGTGTGTTTTTTTTCCACAATTACGGCTGTGCTACCTGCAGTCGCATCACGAGATGAAGGCATCGTTTTTTGTACTGTTAGAGCTAGCAGTGCATCACCACGTGCTGTAGAATGGTCCTGAAATACAAAGGTTATTAACACCATTTGCCCCCAACAGTTTTTAAATCTATGAGGCTGCACGAGAGCTTTTTATCTTTGTCTCTGTGTGTGTGTGTGTGCGCACGCTGCATGCAGGCCATCCATGAGGGAATGAACTGTCAAGAGTATCAGGATGATCTGAAGCTGAGGTCAGACAACGACCAGGCAGCGATGCAGACCAATCTCATGCTGCAGGTGGGATGTCACGGACACAGCGGAGTGCCACTTTGTTGTCGGCACTCACAACTGTGGGGAACCCACCAGAACCCTGCGTAATGACTTTCTCTATTCTCCTTCACGTTGCTTCTACCATACTACCATACAATGGTCCTAGGGTAGAAGCAGTTCTTTAGCTAAATTCCTCTGTTGATATGCAGACTCCTTTGTCAAGGCGCTCTGCTCCTCCCACGGAGCTTAAAATACGCTGCCAAGCTTAGCAGTGTTCATTAGGACGCTGTCTTTCCGACAGCTTTGTTTTTCACCTGAGGACGGCTACTTGTCTTGTGGCCGAAACGTTGTGAGAATTTTATTGTTTTATTTTTATTATTTTATTATTTCCCTTCTACGTGACTTTACCGAAAGATCCAAGAATATGAATCCCTGCAGTGACGAAAGGGTGTGGTACAAATTCCCAATCGCTTTGGCCACTTTTAATTGTGTATTAGTTGGATTGTCCTGGAGACAAAGTTGCGTCTCCAAAGATGTCTCTAATGAGCCAGGTGCATGGCACTGAATTTGGGTAGTCTCTGACCCCAAACTTGTAACTTCAAGCACTGTCGCATTAGGAAAGTAGCACTCATTCTATGAACACCGAGGGGTCTTTGTGATTTAAGATACAACAGAGGATTCGTCAGCAATAAACAACCAAATCCACAAGTAGGAGAGAACAATTGGCATTGCTTGTGTGCGGTTAGAAGGACATGTGAGCAAGCGTACAATTCAGTTGTGGCTGCTATGACGTTGCTATTTTGGCACGGAATAAGCAAAAATACGAAGAGTGGATGGAGCGGTGGCAGAGTGGTTCGCGCTCTGCGTTTTAAATCAACGGTGACTCGAGTCTTTTTTCCCCCGCGGTCATGGCTAACATCAGTGGTGAGTCATAACTGAACCGGTCTACCCACCGATCACCGACCCACAATGATCTGTGGTGAAGTATGGTTGCAAACGCCCCACGAAAGTCTTGGCATGGGGGGGGAGGGTGGCCCTTATTCAGCAGTGAATTGACAAAGGTTCCATAATTATAACTTATTAAGAAATGTGATTCCGATTTTAGGGTTAACACATAAAATATAAAAATAGGGCCTTTCCAATAAAAATTTGAGTATCCAAAATGTCTTCATTAAAACCTGATCGCCGTGAGCAGTGTACATATATTTTTTTACGTTTTGTAAAATTTGACAAAGCACGAAATTGACTTCGCTGGCCTTGGTCACGATTGGCCCCCCACCCACCACACCCCCCCCCCCACTCGGGGAGGCCTCGCGGAGCGCCGTGTCCCCGCGTGACCCTGCCTCCTCCCGCCCCGGCAGACGATGGTGCAGCAGGGCGAAGCCATGCACTGCCCGACGTGCAAGGTGATCGTGCAGAAGAAGGACGGCTGTGACTGGATTTGCTGCAGCATATGCAAGACCGAGATCTGCTGGGTGACCAAGGGGGCTCGCTGGGGACCTAAGGTGAGCATCCTTGCAACGGACACGAGCGCTCTCGGGCTCTCTCGCCACAGCGGCGAAATGTTAACTACCTCGCCTGGTATCCAGGAGGTTGTGGGTTCGATCCATCCCAACCCTGATGCCTTTATATTGGAATTTGCATGTTCTGCTCGTGATCGCGTGGATTTTTCTCCGGGTCCTCCTCCGGTTTTTCCCTCCGCGTTTAGAAACATGCGTTTAGAGTATTTGACTGCTCTACTTTTCCACGTGATAAGCCACTTTGTTGAGCTATCACTTGTGGCCAGGTCGCTTCTGAAAAAGAGCTATACAGCTCAGTGGGCCTTACCTAGTCAAATAAAAATAGTTAATCATCACTCCACTGCTCCTGACGCAATTATCTGGCTTAACCACCTCAGTGTAAACTGATTTGCTGTTGCTTTGCATCAACGTCAGCCGTACGCAGAAGGAGCATTCGTCATCAGCCACGATCAATTCACTGCTCGAGGAAGGCCTCCCTTGGTGGTCGCCATCTCTCATAATCTCACAATGTCCTCATGGAAACAAAACGTTGTGAATGAGCACACAATTTCGTCGTGGCCGCAGTGATGTTCATCGGTTTTTTTGTTTTTCCGCGGAGGCTTAAAATTAATTTTAGTAACCTTTAAAGCGGGCCAGTTTTCACGGGCTCAATTCTCACCACTTGGTAGTTTAATATAAGAGTAAGTTACGTTTGATTATGTTTCAATATTGCCACCGTGGTGTAATGGTTAGCACATTGGACTGGCAAATTCACATGTCTCCGCTTTGATCACCCGGCACAGCATTTGAGACAGTGTGCAGGTTTCTTGAATTCCTCTGTCCACCCAGCAGTATATTTGGGTTCACTACAGTAAATTGTCCGGTGGCGTGCATTGGGGTAAAATGTGGGTCCCCGGACCTCTTCCATGGTTAGCGTGGAAGATTAGCGCCAAAATACCATCTATAGGGAACTCTCCAGTGCTCCCTCTAGTGGAGGCCTTTCCACACAACAGTGGCATGAGTGAGCAATTGCAGGGCTGCACTTGTAACTTCATCACCTAATGTGACTGAATGTGTGTGTGTGTGTGGCTTTGCGTGTTGGCGGCTTGCGTCATTGCAGGGCACAGGGGACACGAGTGGAGGCTGTCAGTGTCGCATCAATGACAGGATGTGCCACCCTGATTGTATGAACTGCCACTGAGATGGAGGTCATCACTTGCAACAGAAATTCGCGGTGACTTTGTGTGACTCGCCGACGTGTTTTCGGGACTCTTCCACCTGTGGTTTTGAGTTTTGTTCGATGTTTCGCCGCTCGCGATGAGTGCTTCTTAGTGAACTTAACTGCAGTTTTTTGAAGTTCGTGAAGAAGCTCCCAGCACCTGGAACGAAACGTCGGACATCGTGCCGAACAACACGCCGTACGACCCGAAACCACGTGGGAGAACCACACAAACAGACCATTGAAAAGCTTCGAGGTAGGAATTATTGTTTGTCCTCATGATGCTGCTGCAACTAAAAGTCACACTTTTGAACAAAAATTTAAACCATCTGACTTTAAATCACATTCTAATTAAAAGTTTTCATCTGCGATGAGCTCAGGGATTTTGATATAATTTCCGCAGATGTTTTCTCGTAAAATAATAATTCTTCTCACCAATTGGGTGCGAAGAGACACGTGACATGTTATTTGCTTGCCTGGCAACCATCTGTTTAAATTGAAATCTGTGCCAGTAAAACTTCTTTATTATGGATTTAGAACCACCTCATGCTTGCAATTTACAGGTTTTTTTCAACTTGACATGATGGTGTCAAGAGGTGCAATTCTCATTAAAATAATTTTACATTTAATGGCGAGATTCTTTTTCACGTTAGCACTTGTGTTATGTATAAATGTGAATCCCATTCAGCAGGCCACTAGTCACCTTAAATCACAGGTTGCGTACACGTCGTGCCCCAACTGCCGATGGTGTGCATTCATTTCTTTTTTGCTCGGAGCAAAAGCTTTAAACTTTTTATTCGTGGAAATCAATACCCGTGTCAAGTTACGGGATGTATTATTGCTTTAGGAGGGGTCATCCTTTATCCTTTATTCGTGACCAGGATTCCTTGCCTTGCTTGGTTCTTTACAAAATCACTACAAACCTAATGTACAGACTACGTCGATCTCTGCAGTGCACAATACAGCACGCCCATTATCTCGGACATGTGTTTTTTTTTGCGGGTTTGCACCGCGTCTCGTGCAGCAACACGATGTCCCCGGCGTTACCTTTCCACGTGCCGCAGTTCCCGAAGTAGCTCCCGCAGCACATGGAGCGAAATGTCAGATATCGTAAGCAAAGGGGGGATTGGAAGTTTGTGGAATTTCACTCGCGAGGAGTTGAATTGGTTTCATCACCTCCAGTCCCCGATTTCGTTCAGTTCCTGAAGACGCTCCCAGCGTGTGGAACGAGACCTCGGACATCATGCCAACAGGACGCTGTACAGCCCGAAAGTAAACCGGAGCTGAGTGTACTGTCACCGCACGCGTGGCCACTCGGCCAGCACTAGAAATGCATACGTTTAGCAATATTTTTTTAGAATATATAAATGAGTGAATGTGTATGTAAATATACATACCATTTTTCAATGTACCTAACATGCATGCACGTGCTGTGGTAATCCCAAATCTCTTTGTGGCCAAACAAGTTGTGATAATAAAAGGGCTTTACCCTTTTGTCATTCTACAGGTGTTAAGATAAAGCCATGAAAGTGGCTGTCTCTGGTGTATACCAATGGTTAATGGAGACGTGCCTCGTAATAGTTGTCTAATTGGCGTTTTAACATATAAACACCTTGCGTTTACGCCTTTATCTTGAGTTGTTTCTAGACCTAAGCATATAGCAGCAGAACTGTGTTCTGTCTCTACATTTATAAAACAATGTTTTAGACCATTGGTCTATTGGCTTTCTAGACGAATATTATCCTGTCCAATAAAATTTAAGCAAGCATGCTCTGGGCCGCTCCCAACCTTCTGGCTCTCATTAATAGAGTCCGGCTTGTTTAGACAAATGCTGCTGGATTACCAGATGCAATTGGTAAGAGCGCTCCCATTTCAACCATGGGGCCCTATCTATGCAAATCAAAATGATGTAATCAAACTCATTAGATGATAGATGGGTTTTTTTCTAAACAGCAAAGCACTCTAGATCCACACCTCGGACAGACAGCCAGCCAGCTCATTGCCAGCCGTGTTTGACCATATATCAGAGCAGTAATGATGGAACCCGTGGTGGCTTTTCTTCTATTCTTTGTTCGGGCCTGAGGTGTGCTCAGCCCGGAGATCGGTCGACGACGTGTGACTGCTGCAGTAGATGACGATGTAGCGGCGGCGGCGGCGGCGGCGCACTTCTCGTGTTGTGTGATCGGTCGGTCCGAGTGCACTGCAGGCGGTGATCCCTCCGCCTGGTTTGTTGGGAATGCTGCCGGGGTGCGAAGGTTGCGAGAGAGGGAGCTGCTTTGGCGATTGAGAGACTAGTCCTGGTCAATTCTTGGTAATGCAAACCTACATTGATAATTAACAAAAACGTCAACTCGTACCGTGCCGCCGCCACAGTATTGGCTCGCACCAGGAGAGAGAGAACCACGGACGAGCGGGAAAGGCAGCCAGGCGGTGAGCCGGTGCCAAATTACACCCACAAGGTCTCTGGACTGCTCTACGAAACGAATAATTTAGCGCTTAAATTGAACACATTACAGTCCACTTGTGAGAGTTTTCATTTTATTGTATTATTGCCTCAAGAGTTGGTTACACAAAAAACATTTACTTGGTTCATCCGCTTGATTTGCACGCTCTCAATTTATAAATAGCCCTACTTTCTGGAAAGTAACGTTTCTTGAGAGCTCTATCGGGGGCTCCAAACGCAAAAGACAACAGAACTAAATTTCGATTTAAAGCTTTCGTGACTGCAGGGATTCATCTTCTTGGTTCTTTCGGTAAAGTCACGTAGAATGGAAATAATAAAATAATAAAAATAAAACATTAAATAATTCTCACGACGTTTCGGCCACAACGCAAGCAGCCGTTCTCAGGTGAAG
>CM025663.2:3765822-3802284 GCA_014621495.2 Entosphenus tridentatus
GGGGGTGAGAAATGTGACGTCACATCAAGATGCGCAACTTTAAATAAATATGGAATTGTTATAACAACACTAATTGTTATAACAACACTCCTACAACATCAGAGAGCAGCGCCACCTTAAATACGCACGACAATGACAATAGTTTAAAGCGATTTGAAGCATTTTTTATTTTCAAAATGGAAATATGGTCTTGGGAGGAGGGCGCAGAGCTTTGTGACGTCATTTGAGGGAGGGGTCTGACTTTTTGTGACGCCGTGTGACGAGCGGGGGGGGGGGTCAAAAATCGTCCAAAATCGCGTGACGTCATTTATGGACGGCCCCCAACCTTTATGGCGCGTGTCCATATCGCCCTCTGCAGAGCAGGCGTCGGGTGCACGCAGAACCGGCCCTAGACCTTTGGGGGCCCCTAAGCAAAATTTGGTTGGAGGCCCCTTTGATGTATGATTTTTTTCACCCACTCGCTAGCAGTGACTCTAGGGGGCCCTCTGCTGGCCACGGGGCCCTTTGCAATTGCAAGGGTCGCTTAGTGGCTGGGCCGGCTCTGGGTGCACGTTGCGGCCGTAAGGGGGACAGTAACGAGGGCATCGAGCAACCGGAATAGGGGGGGGGGGGGGAAGCGACATCCACCACGCCCGCAGTGGCTACCACACCGATGTAACGAAGTCAATTTGCATGGTCACCCGAGATGAAATTCGTTGCGTGCAATTACGCAGCCTCCATACCTCCTCTAAAGCGCAGAACTTCCACTGCACCAGATGACGCCCCCCCCCCTCCCCGGCCGGGCGCCCTGGGACCCGGCCCCCCCCCTTCAACACGGACTCAAAGCCCCCCCCCCAACCCACCTCGTTTACGATGTTGCTTTGTTCGCGTTCGTGTATTGGCTTGCCCTCTTCCCCCTTCATCCCTTTGTTCTCGCGTTTCAGAAGCGGCACACCTTGTGCCACGGAAGTTGTGTGTGCAGACGCCTGCTCTTCTTTGTTCGCGATGAGCGGTCCTCACCCCTTAGCAGGAGGTCATGCCGAACAAAAAAAACGATTACGATTTTTATTGTAGCAGGTAAGGCCCACGGAGCTGTGGGAGCTTTTTTTCTTTTCAGAAGCGACCTGGCAATCACAAATGATAGCTCAACGAAGTGGCTTATTATCACGTGGACATTTATAGCAGCCAAATGCCCTGAACGGACGATTATAAATGTGGAGGGGAATTAAACGGAGGAGACGGAGAAAAATCCACGCGACCACGGGGAGAGAAACACGCAAACTCCAAATATACAGCGGGCGTCAGGGTCGGAATCGAACCCACGACCTCCTGTATACCAGGTGAGGTAGTTAACATCTCGCCACCGTGGCGATTAAAAGCAGAACAGTTAAACAACAAAAAAAGACCTGGCGATGGAGTAGGCGGTCGTATTTCATTCCGTTTCACGGAAAAAGGGGGGGGGGGGGGTGGAGACAATCGCAGCAATTTAACATTAAAAACGCCCCAAAAAAATCCAACGACAATCGAAAGAATAAAGGTAGACAACTCGAGTACAACGGAGATCAGGCGAGCCCGAAGACGCGCGTTGGCAATGTAGGTGTGAGCTTTGTGGCACTTCCCTCCATATCGTGCCACATCTGTAAAGTGAAATCTGAGGGCGAAAAAAAAAACCCCACGCCCGTAAAGGGTCTTAAAGTTCAGATGGAATGGAGAATGGAATAAAAATTCGTGGTACAGATCCTGACGAGATTTGATCAAAAGACGTATGCTTGCAGCCAGATGAATATTTAATCAGAGTTTCACCATAGAGGTTTACTGTGATGACCCGGCTGACGATGCATGGTTAACCCCTCGGTAATGGGCTTGTGAGCATTAGCGTTCTGGGTCAAACATGGGCATCTCCCACTTAACGAAGTGGCTGATTGGCCATTTTACCTTTTGCACTCGCTCCGTGCCTAAGCTTGGGGGGAGAACACAGCGACAAAGGCAAAACTTCCGTCGCAAAAAAAAATAACTCGGGACCAGGAATCTGGAGGTCAACTTGAGCGGGGAGATGTTAGGAGATTCTGTAAGATTTGCTGCCACGCCTAAATTAGCTCCATGTTAGCATGGATGCCGTAGGAAAGACACATTAAAGGCGGTTGCCTCAGGAATGATTATTACATTCGATTTTATGGAACTGTGGGCAAAAGGGTTAATGGTGCCATCTGCTTGCTAGCTACCAATGTTGACTGCCAATTTATATTCAAGCTTCATAGCATGTATTCACTGGATGAAAACACCATTAATTATTTCAAGTTTCAATGATAAATGCCCTTCATTCTTGTTTCCTCTTTAACAATTCCCCGCAGGTGTGTTCTGTTGGTTTTGCAACCATTAGTTTTAGCCTAATTTTATAAATGGAGACATTAATGACAAATTGCTATTGATTTCTGAAAAATAAGACAAATGTTTTCCAAATATGTTGACACGGAACGCCAATATGAATGCACACAAAAACCCCACTGAGCAACACGAGTGTTTGGCATTGTGCTTGGTGGAAAAAAAGGATCTTGTATTATTTTAAGATCCAATCAACAACACCACGACATGATATTGTGCTATGTTCTCACTTTTGTCGGCTGTTTGAAACCCAAATACAAATCGTGACTCATCGTGTGTTCACTGACAATGGAAACATCTCAAGATGGCAACATTCTACAAAAAGCGCACGAAACAATAATTGTTGAAAAAACTATCCAGATTTTATTTGTGAAGGTCGTATCAAACGACGGGCAGAGCCTTCGAAAAGGGCATATGTTTCCCAACAGCAGTAATAAAACATCTCTGGTAAAATCTTGATTTGAAGCTTTCGTGACTGCAGGAATCCATACTCTTTGGTTATTTCGGTAAAGTCACGTAGGTAGAAACAGCAGTTTTGTTCTTGCTGTGCTGTCCCATCTGATGACGATTGCTTGTGTTGTGATCGAAACGTCGTGATTTACAATTTTTCTACCGAGGTGACTTTACCGAAAGAACCAAAGAGTATCTCTGGTAAACGTTTTATTTACCCAAAAAATCACTGATCTAACGTGTCATTGTTATATTGCCATCAATTACGCTGATCAATATGGCTTGTGTGCCAGCCGTTTGAGTGGCACTGCCATTGTTTTCTATTTTTAATTAAATTGGCTGAGCTCAGGCCCAAAGACCGAGAAAACTACAAGCAGCCAGCAACACACAGCACCACTGAACATTGCAAGAGATAAGGGTTGAAACTTTTCATCTAGTGAGCATGGTTATAATGAGAACGTGGGAAAAATAAGACGATGGGAGGTAATTTCAGAGTCAAGCAGCGTGAGGAAGACAGCAGAAAGAGAAGTGATACAGGTAGGAACAATGTTCCACACTGCCCACCAGGGATTAATTGTCTATCTGTCTGACTGTCTGTCTGTCGTGCATAAATAAATATATAATACACACAACTCTTTGATTGGTGGAGACCTTACAAACAGCTCTTTGATTGGTGGAGACCTACTTTCGGGTACGGAGAGGGGAGGTGCCTAAGGGAGGAGGGTCAGGGGAGGGGCCTAAGGAAGGGGGGAGTCATGGGAGGGGCCTGTGGGGGGGGGGGTCAGGTGGAGGGGCCTAAGGATATGGGGGGTTGGTCAGGGGAGGGGCCTAAGGGAGGGGGGTAATGGGAGGGGCCTAAGCAAGGAGAGGGGGCTGGATGAGTCACCGCGTGGTGCCCTTATAAAACTCAACGTTTAACCTACACACTACACTATACACGACACGATACACTACACTTATACAGGTAGTAACAGCTTCCACACTGCCCACCAGGTATGAGTTGTCTGGCTGTCGTGCACGAATGCGCTGTCCAACCATGTTCCTACCTGCCCACTCCGAAGGAACGTGTTTCTTGACCTGCAGTGTGGTGGTTTAACACAGCGTGGATGGGAGAAGTTCGCTAGTAAGGCACCCACTCGTGAGTTCACCCCCCCCCCCCCCGCCGCTTAGGCATCGATTTAACTTATCACCTTTGAGGCTTAAAAAAATTTGTGTCACTTTTTTTTGGGAAGCGAACAAGGATTGCTTCAGAGGGAGAAGTCTTCCCGTCATTGAAATTTGTAATTTTCACACCTGCCTCAGGACCACCAACAAACTCGAGCACCCCTCAAGATCAAAATAATTTAAATGTCACCGCGGAGGTTTTAGTGGTTGTGCTGTTGAGCTCTTTAGCGCTTTGTCTGGTCGGTACCAGAGGTTGTTCAGAACGATGCCCGGGCTAAGTCAGTTCCTGAAGAAGCTTCCAGCGTGGGGAGTGAAACTTTTCGAAAGCGAACCCTCAAGAGCTGAATTGTAACAAACAGAAGTGAATCACTGTCTTTCCCCCACTTCAATAATTCACATCGAATACGCATCGAGAGAAATGAACGCATGCAATATAATTTGTAGTGCTATTTAGCTGTTCGTGGTCCGCAGGATGTTATTCATGTTCGTGAAATTTCTGCTTGTCAGAAGCCAAATGTGCTTGAATTCAGGACGTGCAATTTTTGTGACCAAGATAAAGAAATAAGAATAAAAGCATGAAAAGTGCTAAATGGATGTTTGCCATTATTGAATACATTTTGTGGCAGACTAAAGGCCATTTTCTACATTCTGTGCATTTTGTCAGATAATAAATGTCATTGCTGTGAAAAAAATGAAATGAGATTTTGCACAGAAATGGATTGATAAACAGGGCAGACCATACCCACCATGCAAAATTACACTTCTGACACAGTGGCCACTAATAAAGGAAATAACCTCAAGTATGACCGCTCAGTCCGACAATCTTTTGCGAACACCTTCAGTCCGACTCTTATCTGCGAGCTGCATTACAAATGATTTTCGACAAATCTAGTAAAATTCCAAGCCGGCTGTGTGTTCTTTTAAAAATGCAGAGACGCCGACTTTCAATGCCTATTAACACCTCCGCAAGGTTTAATATGCAGGCCTCTTTCCATACAATGTGGGGCGTCGGATAACGTTTTTGTGTTAGAAAATAGAAGGCCATCCATTAAGAGCACATAAACTTGCCCATTCTATCATTCATATACATACGCTGTGGAGACCCATAAACACATAATGAGCTTGCATATGAGCCTCTTGTCATATGCAAGTGAGTATAACACAATGCATTTAAACACTGCGTGATAGCCAAGCATAGTACAAAGGTTGTGCGTAAATGCCATATCCAGTGCAAGCCATTCAGATTTAATTAGAAACATAAATATTAATTAAGAATCCATACAGTTAGCTGCATGATTCATATATAATTAGCCCTCAAGTTTATATATATATGTGTGTATATACATATACACACAACTCTGCGTTGCATTGCATTACATCGCATGATCGCGAGAGATGACGATGGCCTTCGTCCAGCAGCGGATTGATCAAGGCTGACGAAGCTGTGTTCGCGAGCCCGAATAACGAGAGGCCCTGCCAGGCCATCACAGTTGTGAAATAAAAGGTAGGCTCGTGCAGTTTGTTTGTGAGATAATTTCTCTGTCACCGATCCGGGGGTTGCTACGACCATCAAGTTGATGCCGCAGGTAACGGAGCAGCTGCTGCCCCCCCAAAGAAACATTCTCAAATCGCTGCCTCGTTTTAATGTAATCGCTGCATTCATGGGATTTTTGGGGTTCAGAGGTTAAGCAGGCTTTCAATCTAATTTTTTTTTATATTCAATTCAAAGTTAACCTAACCCAGAGACCACGAAGCCGTGAGCCGGTGCCGGCTCGCTATCCCTGTGAGATTTATTTTTTTTCTTTCCTTTTTTTCCCCACGCGAGGGTACCGATTGCGTGGACAACGCCGAGGCATCGCCTCAAGGGTCTCATGGGTGCCGTGGTTTCTCCGCGTCAACCGGCAGAGAGCCCGGGGCGCGGTGCGTGACCCACGTGACCCCCCCCCACAACCCCCGCGTGTGGAATGGGGCTTTGCAAAGCCAGCAACACGCGCCCCCGTGACCCTTCAGACAAATTGGAACCTCATTACTGATGCTGTCAGCCTCGTAGAATGTATATATCCTTATACGTGAGCGTTGCCAAGCAGAGATTCGCTCTCTTGGTCCCGATGATAAAAGGGAAAATATTTAAGCTGGATTATTTTTTTTCTCCCGAAAGCAATACATTTTATGTTAGGGTTATCTGTTAATTGCATACGTTGGATATACTGAACTATATATTTTATTAATATGCAATTTCAAACGTGGTATATATGTATACTGAATGTGATATATTTTTGTACAGTAATTAAAATGAATGTATCTATACGTGAATAATTAATTTGATATCATATAGAGAGTGTGTATGTGTATATATTTAGAATTGTCTATAATGGGTACATTAATTGGCAACTCTTTATTTAATGACTATTGGACTAATGACTGTTATCATCACATGCATTTCCCCTTCTACTGAAAAATAATATATTCGGTATAGTCAAGATGTTCTTAGACTTTTAAAACTAATTATACAACCACACCATTATAATTTGAGACCAATTTCATTATCTTTATATATTTATGAAAGAACAAACTCATAAATTACACGGATTTACTGGATTTAAAATTAATACGAGAGCTTGCATATTATTTGCATTATTTGCTCCAAACATTTCAGCCACAACTCAGTATAAACATACATATATAAGCTGTCACCACATATAGCGGTTAGTTGATTGGCACGTTGCATTACGGCGGGGTAAAGCGTGGGTATTCCCACCTCTGCCAAGATATTTGTCAATGTAGAAATTCGCCTTTAGATTGGGTTCATTAAAATCTCTCCAGTGGAGGCCCTTCTGCCATGGACATATGTCAAAAAGAGTTTTATAGCTCATCGGATTCCTCCAGTATAAATGAAGATTCTGATTCCGCAGGGCTGCAGCTTTACCCGCCCCACCACGTACAGCATACCCACAAAATATTGCACACAGTATGCACATCTGAAATTCAATAACTTGTCTATATTGATCGTGGTAAAGTTGAGGGATTGCGTTGTAACGCGGGGGGTTGCGGCGCAGATACTACCCACCAAACCTTACCAAAAAAAAATGTTTAAATCTCCGGTTGGTTTGTCGGCCGACGAAGCTGAAATTGTTGGGGTGAGTGAGCGCTTCATTAATCCGGGTCCCACACGGCAGACGACGCACCTGGCGTGAAGAATTTAAAATGCGCGGGGGGGGGGGTGGAAAGCCGCGTCACTCCCTTGAGTCTAAATGCGAATAAATCACGCGTATATTTTTGGGTAAAACGTATGCATAGTACATAAATTTGACGCTGAAATGTGCTTCCACATAGTAATTTAGGGCCGTGCCTGGACGTCCGTAGCAATCCTGCAAATCTCCCTCTTTTTTTTGCGGAGTTGTTCCTTTCTGGATGAAATATTCGGCTCTGGCTATATCGTGGATGGAGAGAACAGTGGCGGTCGTGGAAGGGCATGGGAGGCGACATTCACTAGACGCCCTCCCAACCCCATCCACTAAGCACAAACCGCCAACAAAAAAAAACGTAAAACGAAATACTTCATCCGCCACCCTCCTGCCGACGCGAAAATGTCGCATCCATTCTCAGCTCTCATGTTTTCATGAAATTATACAAAAATATATTTAAATCTGACGGTGGTGAGGTGGGTGCTGTTGTGTGGGGCCGAGTGCTGGGGCACAAGGAAGAGGGAGGACCATGCTATGGCAGTCACGGAGATGAGGATGTGGCGGTGCTTGTTGGGTTTAACATGGAAGGAAAGGACAGGGAGGTGAGAAATTAAGAAGCGAGAGGAAGACTCAAGGTGGTAGAAATCACAGAGACGATGAGAGAGAGAGAGAGATAAAAAAATTAACCCGTAAAAACAAAGTGTTTTACTATAAATCCTTTATATGCGTGGCGGCTAGAGTCCTCTCGTCCTCTGGCTTGAGATGGCTGCCACCTATGGGTCAGATGATTGCCTGCCACCATTAAGCAATTGGTAATTAAATATTTTTAAAAAATTCCTTAAAAGTGTAAAATTTTGGAAAAAAATTTTCACGAAAATAAATTGTCATGCACAACGAGTCTGTGTGCAAAATGTCAGCTCGATTGGATCACGGGAAGTGGGTTAAAAAACGACCGAAAGATTTGCACGGTCGTAAGCGCGCAAGCAAGCGCGCAAGTGAACTTAATATAAAGGATTTAAAAAGACCGGTGTGGTTCGGTCATGTGGAGAGACAACAGGAAAATGATGTGGGTCAGAAGGTGGCAAGTGATGCAAGCGGAAGGAAAGAGATGAAGAGGAAGGCAGCAGCAGATGTGGGGGGGGGGGGCGATATGGGGCGATGGGACACGGTGGCTCGAGGAGCGAGAAGAGAGATGGCGCAGGACAGGGCAGCGTGGAGAAGGTTGGCAAGGACAGCGGACACGTGCGTGGGAGACGAAGAAGAAGGAGGAGATTTAAATCTGAGCACGAAATAAAATACAACTTGCATAAATCAGGCTCAAAGGAAGAGGCCCTTTTTTCCCTCCCTCCTGCCTCCTAAACTAGAGTAGAACGAAATTTTGATTTAAAGCTTTCGTGACTGCAGGGATTCATATTCTTGGTTATTTCGGTAAAGTCACGTAGAAGGGAAACAATAAAATAATAAAAATATAAAACAATAAAATGTGAAATCCACAGCAATCATCATCCGGTGTGTGGATTTCACACCTGATGATGATTGCTTGTGTTGCAGTCGAAACGTCGTGAGAATTTTATTGTTTTATATTATCATTAATTTATTGTTTCCCTTCTACGTGACTTTACCGAAAGAACCAAGAATATAGAGTAGAGCGGTGTAGCTCCCCCGAACTGCGAGTGCGCAGTGCGTCAAACACTGCGACTTTAATATCGCAGGACGAGATGGGGGGGGGTCGGATCTTTTGAGGTTTCAAAGATAAGGACACTTTAAAAAAGAGAGATGCTTTCTCGTCCTGCAAGCTTCCAGCTGGGCTTGACCGTCGAGACCTGAGGCTTTTAAACGTTGTCCCCGACGAGCTTTGGTTGATGCGAACTCAGAGAGACGTCTCGTTCAAGCACCGGGTCGAGAATGCAAACAGGAGGTCGGCGCTGGCTCCTCCAATGCCGAGTGACTCATGACCTTGTTTTGTCTTTTCCCCACCTCACCCAAAGAAAATATATTTTCGTTCAATCGTATTCATCATCAGCAGCAGCAGCAGCAGCCACGGTGGCGAGATGTTAACTTGCTCGCCTCGTATACAGGAGGGCGTGGGTTCGATTCTGACCCTGATGCCTTGCTGTACATTTGGAGTTTGCGTGTCTCTCTCCCCGTAGTCGCGTGGATTTTTCTCCGTCTCCACCGGTTTTCCCCTCCACATTTAGAATCAACATCACGCGTTCAGGGTCGTTGGCTGCTACACATTTCCACGTGATAAGCCACTTCGTTGAGCTGTCATTTGTGGCCACGTCGCTTCTGAAAAAGAACTACAGAGCTCAGTGGGCCTTACTTGGTTAAATAAAAAATTGTTAGGTTTAATTATTTTGTTTATCCACTGCTGGATGAAGAGCCTCCCCAAGCTGCCAACGTCTCTCACGATCCTGCAGTGTAAGGGTCCACCAGCACCTGCACACGAGAAAATGTCATCGGTCCATCTCCAAAGTGGATGCCCTCTTAGATTTGTCGCATCTGTTGACTTGCCACTGTCATTATTCCGACCCACCGGTCATTATCATACTTCATTGGGGTTTATTATAAGACGATACAAGCACGAGGGGGCAACACTCTATCCCCCGTACATGTGGAAACAGGTGGCGATTAGTCAACTTGCTGTCCTCCAGGCGAGCCGGGGTATGGCACCTCCTCGACACGCACGGGAAGGGCGTTTCTGAACGTTTGTACGATCCACCAACCCTCGCCGCAGCCTCCACAGTCCCGGATTACAGGACACATGCCGCATAGCCACCGCTGCGATGTAATAAAAAAAACTAAATGAAATTAGAATGAGTCTAAGCCGCTCATGTAGCTGTTTGAAAATCGTAAGTCTTGTACATCATCTTTGTTGTTGTTGATTAGATATAAGTAGACTGACTGCAAGTCGGATGTGTTCATAAATGCAGGGTAATTAAAAATACGAGTGAAACTCTGCGTTAATGTCAGCAAGCTGAGCCTTTGCGATCATCCTGAAAAATGTCAAATGTGTCCTAAGGATGGGCAGAGAATGGTGAAATAATTGAAACCTGTTTTTGTGTTTTGCAAAATAATATAAAAATAATGTAATAAACGAACTAGTTTGTTTTGAAAAATTCAAACCTGCCATGCATATGAATTTGTTTGAAATTAATTTCACCCGGCGCAGTTTCTCAGCACTATAAATATACATCAGATGAATGACACACGGCCTATCTCTCTTTACAGAGCACGGGAGGGCGCTGTCTATATTTGGGCATCAGCGGTCGTTTGAAGTGACCCCACGCGTAATTGCGTGGTGATGTCTTAGTGTGATGTGATGCTCTGCTGACTCAGGGAGTTCTCAAAGAGGAAAATTCTTTGCCAGACTGCATGGCTTCTGTACCACCATTGTAATAGTTATCATTAGCCATGGTCTATCCACAGCTGGATGAAGGCCCACCCATGAGTCGTCATCCATCTCTGCTCAGGTGCTACTGCCACCATGCTTATCTCTCCTGGCCGTGACCTGAACTCTTCGATTGTTCATAGGGCGACCACCGTGGAACCCAAATAATAGTTTCTAGTCCTTTGCAAATCCACTGCTGGAAGAAGATCGTGCCAGTCATTGGGGGTTGATTTACTGTATGTCACCACAGTGGTCAGTGCAGGTTTGAGAAGCGTCGGGGCCCAGCATCAATTAGATATCACTCACCACTGACATTGAACTCAGACCGCCAGGTGCATAGCACATCTCACTACTTACTGCACCACCACCACTATGGACACATTTGGTCAACGGATATTTGTATTTCTGGTATGTTTGGTAAGATTCCACGAGTTTGTTGGCAAGTTTTCAAAAACCATATTGTTTTCCTTGAGCAATATTTTATAGTAATTGATACTTATGAATAAAAATATATGGTTTACAAAATTATCAACTATATGGTATCATCATCATCATCAGCCATGGTCAATCCACTGCTGGATGAAGGCTTCACCAAGCCACCATCACCTCTCACAATCTTGCGATGCTATAATCCACATAGCACATAAACGGACGTCACCACTCCATCTCCTCGGTTTGACATCCCATCGGATGCGTTGCATTCCTTGGCTGCATTGCTGCGTCGTTATTCTCATTCTTTGGTGCTGCTGTCCCGTTGGTAGTGGCGAACAGGGGCGTCGCGGTAGCGAGATGTTAACTCCCTCGCCTGGTATACAGGAGGTCGTGGGTTCGATCCCAACCCTGACTCCTGCTGCTGTATATTTGTAGTTTGTATGTCTCTCTCCCCGGGTCCTTCCAGTTTTCCCGTTCACGTTTAAAAAAAAGACATCATTGAGTATTTGGCTGCGATAAATTTCCACATGACGAGCCGCGTCATTGCGCTATCATGTGTTTCCAGGTCGCTTCTGAAAATTAGAAATATATAGCCCGGTGGGCCGTACCTGGTAAAATAAAAATAGTTTAGTTTTATATTTCAATAAATAAAACAAAAACAAGATTCGTCAATGACACTTGTGGCCTTAAAAGGAAATATAGAAATAAGCAACGTGTTGTGCAATAGCCCTTCTTCACCGTGAATTTTAAATAAATGTTTGCACCATTTCCATTATTATTAATATTTGTTATGAAAAAGGGCCATCGCCTAAAACGTCACCTACTATAATTTTTTTTCCCTTTTTCAAGCCACAGCGATGTTGACAAATGTGTTGAGTTTTCTACGACAGCATGATTATTATTCTCGACCATTGGCCATCAACCGCTGGTTATACTCAAACTTGTATTGCTTTTTTCACCAATTTAACAAATACATCACGTGAGAAAAATGAAGGCGGTAAGAATGTATTTTCATGTTTGTGCCGCCTGTGCGCACGGCCATTTGTCTCCCTCGGGCAGGAGTAGCAGCGTCCGTCGTGTGACAGTGGCACGTTTGTGAAGTCTCTTCCATAAACTTCGAGCGCGACCCGCACTTTCCGTGCTCTCTCGCGCAAATAATTTGTCATTTATCCTTGCTTTGAATGCCCCTCGGCGATGGTCTGTTGCTAAAGCGGTCGGCACTAAAAATTTTTTTCAAATCAGCATACAAAAAAAACGCTATTGTACGGCGTGCACAAAAAAAAAAACACCGCTCCTTACGACACTTTGTCTTAAACGCTGCCGATGGCCAACCGAGGTATGACCACAGCAATGCCTCAGCCCCGAGTCACAATAAAGAATGGAAATAAGGAAACGCTTATTATATTTTTTGTAACGCGGTTCCATTCGTCCATGCATTGAGCTGCAGCGTGGAGAAAACTCATTCGGTGTGTGTC
This sequence comes from Entosphenus tridentatus, assembly GCA_014621495.2. NCBI lineage: Eukaryota > Metazoa > Chordata > Hyperoartia > Petromyzontiformes > Petromyzontidae > Entosphenus > Entosphenus tridentatus. The sequence continues at coordinate 3,778,281 of CM025663.2, forward strand.
TCGCGACGGGATCTGCAAGATCTCACCATGCCCGTCCAGTGGCCGGTCAGGTGCATTGGCTTCCGGTCACCAAACGAATGCGTTCTAAGGTCGCACTCGTTACAGACAAAGTGCTCGCCACAATGAGCCACAAGGACAAGATCAAAGGGCTCGCATAATGCGCATGCATAATGTACGTTGGCTCATCAATCCCCCCTTCCACACTTAGCGCATGAGCGCAGAAGTGTGGTCACCACATCTACGCCTCGATATAAGGAACGAAACCGGTGGACTTCTCCACAAGTCTGGCTGTCGCCTGATGAAGCTAGTTGTAATTACTGGCGAAACGTCGTACTCGGATTGTAAGTGTTGTGGCTTGGCTCTCCCACACACCAGTGATGCTGTACTAGTGATGAATTGTTTACGGGACAACCCTTACTAGTTGGCTGTGTTGGGTGGTGGCGGGATTTGACGACACATTTATATATTTACGCAATCTCACCACAAAAACCCTCTATTATGAACCACAATGCCTTGCTGATCTCGTCAAGGAGCATAAACCATCACGCGTACTCTGGTCATCCTCGCAGCGGATTTTGGCTCGCCATCGAACATCGCGCGGCCGTCTGGAACGCTCTTTATTAGGAAGCCACTGGAGCTATGCATTTTTTAATAATCTAGATTGAAAACTCATTTCTTTAGAACTGATTTTTGTGTGGTAGTTTGTTGTCCTTCCCTTGCACCTCCGATTAGCACGAAAGAAGTTCAACATATATACATGATCAATTAAAATAAACTCCATCTACCGATACAATCGAGTTCCCTGAAGAGTGTGTTGTGTTGCGCCACCATAATTATCTTGATGGTAACTTCAGAATAAGAATCTTTATATATTCTGGAGAAATCCGATGAGCTATGAAGCTCTTTTTCCCCACAAATTTCCACTAGGAGCGGGTCAGAAACTTGCAACAACAATGATAAAGACGATATGAGTGCAAACAATAGGAAAGGTGAGCAAATCACACGCAAAAAAAAATCGAGCACGGAATAATGTACGGATGCTCTCGAACCTGGAAGGTGCACGTGAGAAAGCAGATCACCAAACCCCGCTCATCAGCTGTCAGCCCACCTCCCCATCACTCTTCCATCGCTACTACTACCATGGTTACTGTCCCCGTGAACTTCACTCATCGATCCCTCCACCCACGCGGAGGACTAGCTCTGCTAGAATGCCTGCTCTTTATCCCAAACATATTGCATTCAACCACCAAACTGCAGGTAAAAAACACTTCTCTTTCTGCGTATTCACTCGTGCCGTTCGACTTTCGAATTCCCTCCAATCGCCTGTTTTTTTCCCCCAAGTATTTTACAATCTTGGTGATTTCAAGAAATACATTCACTTACCTATTGTACCTTCTACTCGTGAAATTTTGTTGTTGGCCAATTGGCATTGTGGGTCTCTGAGTCTCTCCTCAGCAACCAACGATGAAAGCCATTCTTCTCCACATCCTGCCAATTTCCCACATACGCCAAATCCAGTTCGTGCCAGCCATGGGCTCACAGCAATATGGCAGACGCTACCCTTACGCCCCCACAAACGTCAGTTAGAGTGAGATAAATTCATAAACACAAACGCAGCCTTTATATCACATAGTTAGTCGACTAACACACAGCAGTGTTCAAGTAATTATTTTGGCAGAAGACTATTACTGTGTAAGTTGAACTTCGTCTGCATGTTGGACTTCCTTCGCACCGTACGTACCCAACCACGCTCATCGGAGATGCTGGGAATAGAATCGCATTCGAATGATTGGAACCACACTGTGCTCGTATTAGAATCACACTCTTCCAGAAGCAAAGATCAGCCAGTGGCCCCGTGCTTACATATTTGGAAAGTTGTCAAATCCAAAATTCAACGTTCACCTTACACTCTTGATAACCGTGAAGTGAACATTGAATGTAACTTCGAGACCCCCCACAATGCACCGTTGAATGTCATTGTCACCGAGATTAATAATACGGTAATTCCAAAGCAGCTCTCCAAAGTAGGAATCACCCACAAGATTAATTTTCAGCAGGTGCTTAGCGTAAGGATGAGTCACGGGCTATGGCGCGGGTGGTTCCATGGAATTTTAAACAGGACACGCAAGGGGTCACTCCCCTATTGAAAGGCGGGAGGCGGGTGGCCGTTTGCCATCACTTATCTCCCATGTCCTAACCCATGTCAAGTCACCAATTTTGGTGGGCACTAGCAGACGCGAATTGCTCCGGGGATTTGGCCTCGCGCGCCTTGTCAAACTGTGCAGCGCCCGTCCTAATTGGGTTAAAGGGCCGGCAGAGGGCAGCAAAGGGGTCAAATTGTGCTATGATTGACCAAAATATAGCTACGTAATGAATTAGCCCTCATCCTTTGCTTGCTGGTTTATCAGAGCGCTGGTAAATATGACAGCGTGGCCCTGGGAAATAGAGTTCCGAATGTGTTTCTTCAACTGAAGACTTGTTCAAACCACTGAAAATCTCATACAGTCCTCCCGCAGAGTTCTGAAAGGTCAGGCGTTCACTATGAGATTGGCACATTTAGAGCATTTGTGACTGGCTCACGCCAGTAACTTGGAAATACCTTCAGGATGTTGATTTCCAGTGTTCCTGGATTTTTCTGGGCGCCACGGTTGTGAGATGTTAAGTACTACACCTGGTATACAGGAGGTCGTGGGTTCGATCCCGACTCTGATGTCTGTATCTTTGGAGTTTGCGTGTTCTCCCCATGGTCGCGTAGATTTATCTCCGGGTCCTCCGGGTTTTCCCTCGACATTCAGAATCAATGTGCGTTTAGAATATTTGGTTGCTATACATTTCCACGTGATAAGTCACTTCGTTGAGCTATCATTTGTGGTCAGGTCGCTTCTGAAAAAAGCTATGTAGCTCAGTGAGGCCTTTCCTGGTAAAATAAAGAAAAAACAGTGTAGTTTATAATTGCAAGAAAAAAATATGACAGCATCACCTTACCTCCTTGGTGACTCACCAATCACGCGACTCTTAGACTGTGACAGCAGAAGCCCCTTCAGTCACCTCTGTTGAACTGTCACGCCCAGACGAGACAATTTCATTCCCGATGCTGGCCAGTCTCACGCCTTGGCAGTCCCATGGCAAGAACCGAATGTGATGCAAGTTGGACGTCAACACATGCTAAGAGAGGGCAAATATTACAGGCGACAACAAGAGAGTTAACATAAAAAATGTACGTGAGAAAGGCAGCTGGTTTCATACTAAATCTAAGTGATATGTGGATACGAAAATGATTAAATCAAATGTGACCGCTTTAAGTAATATACTAATTAGCATTTGTAACGGATAGTGCAGTGAAAGTGGGGGAAGGTAAAAAATAAAAACACAGAATCGATTATTTGAAACCACAAAAGGAAAGTTGAAGAAAGGAAATATAGGACGAGAGAGATTGAGATTGTAAACAAAAGCCTGAAATTCACACAACTCGATGTAAAACGATTACGACAAGAGTGGGGGAGGTAATCAGAGAACAAGAAACAACAATGAGTGACGACATCGTAGAGAACAATGGGGGAGGGGGGGGGTAATTCACAAATGGTAAGTCTCACAGCGAGAAAGATGGAGTCGTAACGCACAAGTAGAGATATGATCATAAAATTAATGTCAGTATTTTACGCAGCCTCAACAGCAAAAAAAAACCCTTAACATTTTCCTGGAATCAAACAGTTTTTTCTCCGTTGAAAAGGAGAAAGTTTCAGATGTTACACGAAATAAATAAAAACAATGCCCTTCAGAGTATAAAGCAAAGCTCTTGGACCAGATGTATAATTGTGGGCAAAATTAAATAAACGGGACCAGTTATTGGTAAATAATTAACTAGCATATTTACTAAATGTTTACAGAGAAATTAAATGCTGTGCCTCAATCATGGAACGATGCCTCGCTCATTTTCTTCTTCGAAAAGCGACGTAAACCCGACCGGAAGAATTACAGAACCATTAGACTCTTATCGCATGTACGAGCACATCAATTATTCGCGTAGAGGTGATTACGTGGAAAGATAGTCCGTTATGTTGATGATAACAAATGTTCTCTGCAAAATAACGTAATCTCTTAACTGACTGAAGCACCCTCAAAATAGAGATGTCTTCTTTTTTTTGTTAGAAGCGCTAGGATAACCATGTTTTTGAAACGATACAGATACACGTGGTGTATTGGTTTAGCATCTGTAGGTCACCAGGTTAGATTCAGTCTCGGCAGCTGAAACAATGGTGCACGTTTTATGATAATCTCTCTGCCGTTCCCACCATATCCATTGCATGTGTCCAGCCAGCGGCACGCGCGCATTCGCTACGATTAGTCGATATGTGTGGCTACTCTCACCGATTCCAGCGTGGAAGAAGACCAGGTCACGTACCGTGCAGACTGCGTTCTCTGAAGCTCCGTCGAGTGCAGGCCCTTCTGCCGCCCAGCGGTGGCGTGAGCAAGTAATTTCAGGGCTGTACCTTTACCCATTTCTTTGGTTTGTTTACAGATTCTGGTAAGTGGGCTTTGAAACGTTCCATTCACAGCACTGAGAAAACGCCCGATTCCACCGGGCACTGATTCACGGCGGACAATCTCAAATTAAACGAACGGAAATATTCGCATTACCCCCCCCCCCCATATCAAGCCCCCTGTGAGGCGAGACTCATTACGATAGCACCCTTGACTGTTGTGCTGCAAGTTAACGAGCGTTCATTTTCCGCACACAGACGCGCAGGGCTCGCGTGAGCAAGCCCCGGGTGAGCGGAGGGCGACACAGCGAGAGAGAGAGAGAGAGTCGCTTTCACCGACAGGGTTTTTTTTCTCGCATTCATTTATTTGAGAACTGTCCTGTGCTTGGGCAAGGGTGGAAAGGAAGTGTGGGGGGGGGGGGGCTCGTTTTAAAACAACAAGTTCAGTGATTCCGCGGAACAGGCTCGAACGCACGGCCCGTGACACTCTCTGCCCCGTTGGGTTCTAATGGGGCACGCGCGAGCCCAGGCAACGCGTCTTGACGCACAACACGTATCGCTCCACCCGTTCGCTTTGTCTCGTGACGAGGCGAAACGCTGACTGCAGCGTCGTTGTGGTTTTGCTGTTGATGCCAACCCCCCCCCCCCCCCTTCTGTGCGCTCTAACTCGGCCCTAATTAAAATTATTATATATATAATACAAAAATAAGGGAACGTTGACCTAATGGATAGATACTGACGACCCAGATACACCAATGGCTCAAGCTGTTTCCGCGCAGCCGAATTAAATGCATTGCTAAGAGAATATATACCTGCGGATAAATCAAAGGCACTTTTTATTTATTTAGTACGACTCGTGATTTCTGTTTGAATAGTAATATTGTATTTCGAAGCGGGACTACATTTTTTTGGAAAAAACAAATAGCCAAAATGTGTAGACTTAGCAGCATCACAACATTTAATTACCAAAAAACATGATACATTTAATTTAAAAAAACATGATGAAGTATATAAGTTATCCTTTCCCCGCACCCCCGATTAGGACGATTGGCTACGTACGGCGCAAAAGAAGTTCAACGTACATACATGAAGAGTTTCAATATTTTCTTGGTTCTTTCGGTAAAGTCACGTAGAAAGGAAATAATAAAATAATAAAAATACAACTTTCTTTTATTATATTACTTTATTTTATAATGTTTTATTTTTATTATTTTATTATTTTTATTCTACGTGACTTTACCGAAAGAACCAAGAAGATGAATCCCTGCAGTCACGAAAGCTTTAAATCGAAATTTAAGTTTCTATATTCCATGCGAATGCATGAAATAACGCATGCTTGGGCCTCAAAGCATTGGATACTGGGAACGGGAGGGGGTGAGGCTCAATTTCAGCTTCCCGTGGCTTAGACAGATACGGCGGTAGCTCCCCCCCCCCCCCCGCCGTGGAGCGTACTAATTATTTATTCACAGCAGACGAGCGACGTTGGGCGCAGGTAGACTGCTCACAGGCATCGCGTGCGCAGTGTGTGGGGTGTTTTGTGACGCGTGTTCGCATCCGTTTCGCTGCTTCCTCGACAGTTGACCAACCCCCCCCCCCCTTTACGGAACACGCCACTAAAAGGCAAAAAAAGGCGAGTCCGGGTGAAGATATTCCGCACCCTCGACGAACACATTTTATTCATAGCGCTGTCGATTTCGTTTAAGGATGCTTATCCTTTACCGTCGGTGGTTCGAGAAAAACCACACGCAACTTGGTGTTTGTACTGTTTCGTTCTTAATGCACGAGCTCCGTATTTTTTGTTTGTTATTTTAACTCTGACGATGATCGTTCACGCGGGATAAGACCCAAAGAACACGTGAGTTGTTGATCAAAATGAAGACCACCTGCACTAAATTAGTGCTATGATTCCCCAAACCTTACGCAGTATTGAAACATATATAATTCATCAAGACTCGCGGAGCGTTAAGAATACACTCAAAATGTGTTTTTGCCGGCTTGCCAAGGTCTTTGCCGGACCTGCAAGGCAGTCCGGTGACGTTGCATGTGGTGTACGGCCTTCAGAGCCGATATCAATTTGAAGCAGCTGGCAGTGTGGAGCATGAATTATATATGATGCACATAACATGACAGCGTATATAAATGCAGTTTATATGGATTGTAAATTAGCAAATGATGGCGGTGTGTTTATGCGGCACTCTAATTTCGCCAAAGTTTTCTTTGAAGCTGATTTCGTAACGGGCGGTTGATGAAGGAAAGGCATTATTTTTGAGAAGCCAAATTTAATGGGATTATTTAAAATTTCATAAGAGTTGAGATGGACGCCCGGTAATGGAATTATTAGGTGATGCGTCCAGGTGACTTATGCAAAAAATAGTCAAATTCCAATGTATTTTCTTGGAGGACAAAATTATCAACCCATTGTTGTTAAATGACTGTCAGATAAAATTATATTTGTACGCTCGGACACCAGCATTTTAATGAACCTTTCAATAACAACTGGGTGGTGTGTGGTGTTTTGATTAGATGTGTGTGTGTGCAATAACCACCTTTACAATTTTAACCACATTTTAGAAATTATATTGGCAATAAGTGTTGGCCATGCATGTTTGGACAACACTGGAGCAATAGCAGCATTTAACATCTTTGACCTCCTCTGACCTCTGCCATAATACTCCTGTCAAAAAATATTCAGTAGCAAATGCAGGTCAACAGCTAGAGGCTGATATAGGCGAGGGAACATAACGCCATGCGAGCAGCTATTACATACCACACTGTATAGGCTATTACCATTCATTCATTTACAGCCCTCTGTCAATTCACCTCTGGATGAATGCATCCCCATACCATATCGGTAACGAGGTTGTTTAAACCATACTTCACCATGCCTGTCAGCGTGGGTTGGTGAGGCTGGGTGGTCCGGGCACATTTACAGCATTGACTCACTTCTTGAGGACAGTCATGGTTCTGGGAATGCAACTGAGATCATTAACCAATTGTGCCACTTCCCCATCCCACTATATATTTGTATATATATACCGTATTATCGTGATTAGAAGACATAGTTTATTTCCCACCATAATTGAAAAAAATAGTTGTGGGAGCATCTTTCAACATATATTTTTTTTATTTCAAATGTGCACAAGGTATGGATGCATCTTATTTTCAAGACCGTCTTATAATCCGTAGAATACAGTATAATGCATATTCGTATTTTCAATCAGCAAATTCATAGTCAAGTAAAGAAATGGCTAAACGTGCCGATCCAGGACCCACCTGAAAACCAGACGAGAGACTTGCTGAGGCTATCTTTCGGCAAATAAAGAACATGTAGTATGTGCAGTGTCGAATATAAACAATTCATATGTTAAAATGTTTTTAATACATATAATATACATTTACACACGCCCTGTTCAAAAGTGATCATGCTTGGTGCTGCGGTGTTATACAATATGAACACAGCTTATTTTGCCTTGTGTGCATGTTACACACCACGCTGTAACAAAACAACCGCTGGTTGTAATTAAGGACATGAGAACAACTCTCTAATGCTCGTGATCTCTGAGGGTCGCTTTCGACGGGAGTTTGCGTGTAAAAAAACAAGCACCTGTAAATTTGTGCTTGTGTATCGCTGGCTGGTATGTTGAAAACAATATAATCCAAAACTTTCGCTATTACTCTTCGGCAAACGCAAGTGAACATGACACAGCTGGTCTAGTTAAGCTAAGTGCTTGTAATAATACTCTGGGGAGTATCTGTAGGAAGTTTTATCCTGAATTAGCAGGAGTGACAGCAGTTGCGCATCCAGGGATTATTGAACAGGTGGGCACACAGTGGGGCACTGCTTGCTTGGAGGTACACCGGCGGAATGCCTGCAGATTATTAAACTGGTGGTGGTGGTGGGGGGTGAGAATCGCGATGGGGGGATTTAATTTGTTCTGAAGAGGTTCCACGCAGCGATTATAGTGCCTGTCCTAGACCCGGTGGAGTTGCTAACTTTGATTGGGGGTGGGGGCGGGAGGGGGCGCTGGGGGTGTGGGGGTGGGAGATATCTTCTCAAAACCCTTTGAGAGATAAACGCAGCATTCCTTGTGGCGTACGACCATCCATTCTGCTAATACACCGGAATAAAAAAAGGGCCCTCCTCCTCCTCCTATACGGAGAACCCATATGACCCTCAGGCACACCTGCAGTAAGTTCAACAATAATTAAGTTGCAGCCTTGCAATGTCTTCGTGTTCGAAGGGACCTCCCATATAAAGTGAGCATCAGAGAGTCCCTCTATATGGCACTTTGGCCTACTCTTAAAATATTTTTTTAATTTACATTTTTTTTTTTACCAGGTAAGGCCCCTGAGCTATATAGCTATTTTTCAGAAGCGACCTGGCCACAAGTGATAGCTCAACGAAGTGGCTTGTCACGTGTATTTTGCAAATATGCCCGACTGTGAGGGCGGGCACAAGCCGGCGTGAGTAGGTTAAACGTTGAGTTTTATAAGGGCACCACGGGGTGACCAGCCCCTCCCCACCCAGCCCCACCCCTCCCACCCCCCACCCAGCCCCACCCTTCCCACCCAGCCCCTCCCCACCCAGCCCCTCCCTGCACGACGAACACAATAATCCCCTGTGGGCTGGTGTAACCAGGAGGTTCCTACCAATATAATGACATCGTGGAAGCATCTCGCTTAAGGTGAACAGCCTGACATTAAACTGACGTGACATTCGATGCGGCTCAGGTATCAGAATGCTGAGCTGACACTGCTGAGAACCAGGGTTTGAATCTGGACAGCCGCCCCTTGCTTAAACTGAGTTTCCCAGCATGCTGTGAGTGTATGGTCTCATCCAGATCCACTACTGACTATCACATTAGGTTTGGTTTGTCAATTTTGCTCATTTGCAGGCCTGACAATGAAATACATCAGTTCAACTGCCATACGATGGGCACTGCTCTGTAACAGGATGGGTGGGAAAGGGCTGCCCCCTAGTGTGGCTAAAAGGTCACTTGGAAAGATTTCGGAAGCAGTTCTATGACATCTGGTTCCAAGGACTGTTTTGTAACGAAGGGCGATGCACAACTCTAAAAGCATTTTTTAAACGAGCATTGAGCCTCATAACATGAAGCTGATGGCTCAAGCAAAATATAATTGTAGAAACATTTAAAATTTAAAATAAATAAAAACCTATGGATGATGTTTCTTAGTCTTAATATCCTTATTCTTTCGTATGGCTGCTGATGTAGACACAGAGTAAGAACTACAATTTAACATTCAGGTGGTCAAGCCAGATAACCGTGTCAGCAGTCGCAGAGTGTATTGCTGTGAATATAATGCCATTCAGTAGTTTGAATACAAATACAAGTGTAGTTTATAGTTTATAGTATTAAGAAAAGTCTACCGTAATATCCACGGAGCACTTTGATCAGAGATGGAATAAATGTGAGAGAGTGAAAAAGTGTAACTTAACAGTGACATGAGACCCGAATCCCGATGGCGGGTCGTTCTTCTGAATACTACGTGTTAAGAGTTGTATTTAATAATGTCACTTTAATCCCGTTACATATGTCAAGAGAGATTATGATGACACAAAAGTGAAACACCTGACTAAAAGGAATATTTTTTTTATAATAAAATCTGTTCTTAGCCGTCATCTGTAATAAAACAACTTTGAATTAAAAAAAAACGAAATGTCAGATTTCAACTCTTCTTCGATGTATTTTTTCCATTAAAGTTGTTAGGCACAAAATGATCCCTTAAACGTCCACACGATGTGGCCTAATAGGAAAAAACAAGTGAAACACATATATTTTATTGCAATCTCATTTTGCGGGTAAGTAGGCCACGTTCGTAGGTGTTCTGGGTGACGGTGAAATGACCGAGATGACAAGATGGGACAGCTGTAAGTGGGATTGTAAATTATAGAACATTGATAGTTCAGGAAACATTGGTGTCATTTTTATAATTTTTGACAAAGGGTGATTTCTCAAAGGAGGCCTGAAAGCCCTGGCTTAATGGAGTGGTTTCACGGATCTACAAATGTACTCGTATAAATATTTGGCATTTTGCCTGGAGTCTCGGTTTTACTTGCAGATGTGAAAAAAAGTTGATCATGAATTCATGAATACAATTAGCACATACTGTATAGTGCACGCGTGGCGCTTGAGATAAATTGTGATTTCATGAATACTGCTTTCTCAGAAATTTTATGCTGTCCGTTGCAAAATTTGTAATTTTTTGGAAAAATAAAAAAAAGAAGTGTCAGCCCGATGTTTCTGTGTTACTGTTCTAAACACAATAATAAATGCAGACTGACAGGCAGGTGTTAACAAAAACCAAAGCACAGAGTAAAAATACTCCACAGAGCAATAAAAGCAAACTTGGCCTTGCTTTAAAAATGCAATTTTGAAGGTTCCGTAAAATAAATAAATAAAAAGGACAAAAAACAACACCGGTGATGTATGATATTCATTTTCACTTTTTCACTTTAAATTGGAAAACACTAATCAAGGAAACAAATGTTGACGCAGAGCCTTTAAGCATTGTATTTTACATCTGAAATAGAGGTCACTTAAGCGGTGAAAAGAAATAAATACACCGTGACAAAGGGTGCTTAAAGTTAAATAATGCCAGGAATGTGATGTAATTCTCAGCCAAGGCCATAATCAAGCATCTGGGTGGAAAGCACAAAATAGCTGACATTAGCGCAACGCATCTCCACAGGCAGACAAAGTGGTTTTATTTCATAAGCAAGCAACCTCTGATTATATACATCAATTCATCTGTCCACTGATCTGTCTACCTGATTAAGCTATGCATCCATTTGTTTTTTGTTCCACCTAACTGCACTGTGAAACAATTGACAATGGACACGGTTCGTGCAACTGCTCCTTAGGTGTGCATTCAAATTGCGTATACACCATGACGCTGTAACTCGTTTCGTTCACGTGACACGCATTAAAGAAACACTCAAACTAATACGATGAAACAAAGCGACCTCTCAGAAATTTACACCAATACACGATAATGACCAAACGGCAGCCAAGGAAAAAGAATGCATCTGAAAGGATGTCCACAGAGGAGATGAAGTAGATGAAGCCAGCTTTGTGTGAAGGGATGCAGGTGGATTATTATATCACAGGATCATGATATTTGGTGGCAAATTGTGGAGGCCTTTACCCAGCAGTGGCTTCACCTTGGCTGATGATGAAGCCAATCAATTGTTTTGCATGACTGTCTATTTTGTAGAACTTTGTCAGGCGAATGCACTTCATGCAGATTTCCTTTGTAACGACATTTATCCTTTACTAAGATACTTAAGCGAGGGCGGTGGCATAGTGGTCTTCACACTACTCTACGAATCTGGTGATCTGAGTTGGATTCCCAGCCACAGCTAACATCAGCGGTGAGTGAATGTCAACTGGTCCTGAGCTACCCTTTAACCAACTCTCACTGACCAGTGTCGTGAAGTATGGTCAAACGACTCCCATGAACCAACGTGGTTTGGGGAAGGCGTTCCTCTCAAAGTGGTTAGACAACGGGCTGTAAGCTAGGATTCATGATTGATTCACTGAGCAAAAGAGGGACGCGGTGCTGCATACTCGACTCTCAATCCAGAATTTGCCGGTCCGATTCCATTTCCCGGCATAACACTTAAATCTATTGTCCAAGTTTCATACCGCCCCCCCCCCCGTCTCTGTCTACTCAGAAGTTTAAACCTCTTCCAATGATCGAGTGTGTCAAATACCATCGTAAGGGAGCGTTCTATATCTCCCTTTCGAGGAGGTCAATCTGCCAGCCATGGTCTGAGAAAGACAATGCAGGGCTGCTCCATTACCTTTAAATTGCTAAAATAAATTTTTAAATGTTCAGTCTAAGCGCACCTGGATTGCACTGTAAGACATGTATGAGAGATTATCTACTTTACACTATCATTCCTCTCTTCCTCGAGTTTAGGGATTTAATTACAGAAAATACTGCGCTGTCGATTGTCAACACTGGAGTTGGAGGATGTTTTTTTATGCTCCAGAGGACTAATGTCTACGAGAGAGTGTGCTGACACCGTCAAACTGGCTGCACATTGCAGCCTGCGCCAGCCACCAGAGTGGAATGGGTTTCAATGAGCTGGAATTGATCTGTAGACCCCAAAGATGCCTGGTGCACCAGTCTGATAAAGGGGGCTTAGTCCACTGAGCCATCATCCTTCCACGGCATGCTGAGTTTCGGATTTCTTAATAAAGTTACTCTAGGACATCTTACATTGGCGCATTATAAATTAATGCCACTTCGGCTGATCATTGCACGATAGTTTTGTCAGGAAATTGTTCGCGACACCGTAGGAAAATATTATATTAAAGTGGAATTTAATCTACAAATAACCATGTCACTTATTACATTGGGCTTAAAATTAGAAATGTTTGCGTCAATTTATTTGAAAAGGAAATGAATTACAGGAAACTCATCTGCTACTTCCTGCAAAGTCTTTGTTCTGGCATGTAAAAAATGCAATGCGGGTGTATTTGTGTACGTGTCTGTGTGCAGTCGTGCGGTGGAGGAGTGGCGTGATGATTAGTGCTCTGCGGAGACAAAGGTGATGGTGGCCTCTTGACCTTGAGTGTGACATTTGATGGCACTTGTTCTGATTATTTAAACAGACTGGCACAATGATTTCATCCACTTATATATAGTATATATAGTAAATATTACTGATTTCAAACATGTTTTGTTTAACGTTTTACATGAATATTGTTGACATCGCATGTCAATTATAATGCTGGATTTGTTTGAATATGCAGTACCAATATATTCGTCAATGATAAGAAATATCAATGGCAGGAAAGTACTTTTTTTGGAATTTTGCAACGCTACAGCTTGACAGAGTTGTAGACATGAAATACGTTTATTTTCACCATTTTGAGTTTTTACATTAAAAAAAAGAGTAAAAAAAATGACACTCAGGATATACAAATATTGTAGATGGTTTGTCAGGAGGCACCGAGTTACGAATACAAAAAAATCGTCTTTCTGTCACTCAACTTTCGTCTCTGAAACATTCAAGAAAGCTCCACCACATGCGGAATATTCGCGCTGTATTTGCTTTCATGTCGTAAATCGAATTCACAGCAATTATCCCCAATGGTAGATGAATAAAGAACATAATAGTAATCTGGTGATTGCATTAAGTGCGTCTGCACATGACAAATCTGATCTTGCTAAATGTGCAACTTTTATACACCCAGGTACACTTTTGTTCGGTCTATAATTAAAAGAATTTGCCTTCCAGCAGTTTTTGGATTATGTTTAGTTCAGATTATGCTTGTAGACTTGCACTTTTAATGAAGTAGCCACTCTTAGTTACTCTGACCACGGTTTAATACGTAGGTTTTCGCAGCCGTTTGGATTTGGGTTACACGTAAGCTTCATGCGGAAGAGAATACGCGGGACCTACTTTTGTTGCACAATTAACAAAAAAACCCTTCCACATTCACTCTGGCACAACGTTTCTTTAAAAACGGTGATTATAAAAAATAAAATTAGCTCTGGCTCCGCGCCTCTGAGTTTTCAATAGAACATTGCGTCCGATTTGTGAAATACGTGCGAGTTATAAATTGTGATTATTATCGTTATCCTTGGAGGCTTTTTCATTTCATATCGACTTTGGGGAAATGTGTGCAGGACAGTATTAAATGCACACTAGGCACGTGTTCCCATCACACGCGTTGTCAAGGGATCTTCTTTAAAAAAAAATACATTAGCGGACTTGTCTGTGAGACTTGAGGTGGCTATGTATCAGCAAGCAACATTTCCATGCCCTACCTCGAAAAAAAATCCACCCAGCGACCATGTCCGTCGAGACTGAAGTGTTTATGCCACACCATCGCGCGTCTTCTTTCAACGACAATCTGTGGCACATGAAATAATTAGCACTCGGAGAGAGTCAAAAAAAAGCCGCTGGATAAACAGCCTTGCTCACGATAAACCGAATGTCAGTAAAATTGAAAAACACACATATTTTCACGCCGGGGGCTATGTTTGTTAGCAGAGGGCAGCGCAGCTGAATCAATTTTTGTTGTGCTGCACTTTCTATGCTCGGACATCGATGCGTCCAGTCTTCGCTAACGTGGTGACGTATGGTTACGTAACCTCGACGACCAAAGCAGTATATTGAACAAAGGGCTGGACGTTATCCAGATTTCATGACAACACGACGATTTGCTTCGTGAATAATGGTTTAGGTGTTTTAAATGATAACTTGCTCATTCCATCTTCGCTATTCCTCTGATGTCAGTTAAATGTCATCTGGTCACTAACGTGGAGGAAAAAGTAATTGCCACTCACTGTTGATTCAGAAAGGCCACAAAAGGCCCACAAATTTGAGGACATTTGATTTTAGGAAATTATACATTGAAGGGAGTTGCAATGTTGGTCCCATTTGTGCAATTGGCACACAATACCAATATGATAACGGTCGGTAACGTGACTCCCTACATAGTTGTAGCAGTTACAGTCCTGTAAACTGAACATTTTTACTCTAATTAGTGATCAAAATATTTTGTTCGAGACAACTTTTGTTGCTGAAATTTTTTGTTTATTTTATCATGACGATCTACGTGCTGGTTTTTTTCCATAACCCAATTGCTTATTACTAAATATCTAATTGATTCTTTTTTCTCTGATTCCTATTTTCTTCATTGTTGTGGTACTTGTTGTTCTAACACAATTTATTTTGTCCTATTTGTGACGGAGGTCACCCTTACAAATTAGAAATAGCCCCTTGCCTCTTTGTGTTTTTCTCCTAGTTAAAATAATAAACTTAAAACTTGACAATTTAAAGCGTGTAATTGGACACTGCACATTACAGGTACATTTGAACAATCCAATTAAGTGAGCTCATCCCACCTACGAGTGTTCGCTTTGAACCAACATCCCAGTCTGTCAATTAGTGTCAATTAGCGCATAATTATCCACCTGACAATAATCGTTTTCATCAACACTACAAAAATGAAAAATAAAAAATTCAGGGGAGGGGGGGGGGGTCTTCTTTGCAGTTTGTATTATAATTGAGAGCCTTCTGAAGGCTATTGATGATGCTGCACCAAGTATAAGTATTACTTTCAAGGTGATTAGTCTGTTAAAAGGGTGTTGGAATTGATGCCATTGATTCGGGCAAGATTAGTGCACCTGGATGGGGCTAGAGATTTGATAACAGGTGACTTTATCCCCAATAGATGCATTAATCTGGATTTTCCAGCACACTTTCACATCAATAAAAGGCGCATGAGAACGTTTTACGTAACGTAAACAAAAACAATGCACGCGGACGCCCAACACAAAATGACAAGACATTTCGTTTAAAATAACCGAGCAATATATGCTGTGCAATATCATTTAAGACAGTAAAAGCTTGCCTTATAGAGACGGGGGAGTTAATTAGTCAGCACACCTGAAGACGGGGAGAAAGCTTTCTCTCTCTGACCTGAAGATATTCCCCTGGAAATCCATACTCTTTGGTTCTTTCGGTAAAGTCACGTAGATATAAATTAATAGATCACGACGTTTCGATCACAACACAAGCGAGAAAGCTTTCTCTCTCTCTCTCTCACCTGAAGACGGCCGCTTGTGTTGCGATCGAAACGTCGTGATCTATAAATGTTTCTACCTACGTGACTTTACCAAAGGATTCTAGATTTGAAGCTTTCGTGACTGCAAGGATTCATACTCTTAGGTTTTCTAGGTAAAGTCACGTAGGTAAAAAATAAATAATAAATAATGTAAAATGTAAAAGAATATTTAAAAAATGTGATTTATTATTTTATTTCTATTATATTTTTTCCTATTATTTTATTATTACTTATTTTTATAATACATTTTTTACCTACGTGACTTTACCGAAAAAACCTAAGAGTATTTACCAAAAGAACCAAAAAGTATTGATTCCTGCAGTCACGAAAGCTTAAAATCAAGTCTGCCAAGCCTTTATTCACGCACAGCAGTACAAAAGGCTATGGCACATCAGTTTGTCGATTGGCAAATGGGGTAAAACGTGGGTACAAAGATCCCCCCTATAGCCTTAACAGACTGTAGGGGCAAGTGCTGTTAGCGAGCACCTAGTAAGGGGGTGGGTGGCCAGCACCACGCCCGACCGCCTTTGTTTCCCCAGTGTCGATGTTTACACACCGCACCAGGTACTCATTTGAGGCTGAGTCGACCTAGGGGAAGCCCAGGACCGGTTCAGATAATCGTCACTTGGTGTTGGTCGTGAGCGGGAATCGAACTCGGGTCGCCGGGCTCGTGTGGAAGAGTAGACCAATACACCCTCCGGAATTCGCTCGAGTGGAGGCCCTTCTGTCAGCAGTAGCGTGAACAAGCTATTGCCAGACTGGACCTTGAGCTTCTATCTCTCTATAACAGTGTTCCCTTGTCTGGGTATACCCATATTTGTGTGTATTTGCCACTGTGAACAAATCTTTTACAAATCCACATTTTTTTCAAGCTACGTATATAGATCGAATTCCCGTCGTCTGTCGATGTGCAAAGCAAAAACAATATTTTCTTTCCCCCCACCCCCAACAACCTTTCCTTGCTGACTTATGGATACGAAACTAAAAAGAAAACGCGCTTATGTAGACTACAATATTCAAAACGTCTGCACGGTAACGTGCTTATATGCACTACGCAATCAAATGAGCCCCTTCTGACCGCGAGGACCAACCGGCAGCCTAGCAACAGGGGTCCCTTAGCAACGGCTGGATGGAATGAGGGATTGAATGAGTGATTGAATGAGTGATTGAATGGGTGATTGAATGAGTGATTGAATGAGATGTGAATGAAAATGAATGAAAGGGATGAGTGACTGCGGTAATAATGAGAGGAATTTGAGTGATTGAAAGAGTGATTGAATGAGTGATTGAATGAGTGATTGAATGAAGTTGTAATGAGAATTAATGGGAGAAATTAGCGATTGAATGAGGTGTGAATGAAAATAAATGAGAGGGATGAGTGACTGCGGTAATAATGAGAGGAATTTGAGTGATTGAAAGAGTGATTGAATGAGTGATTGCATGAGTGATTGAATGAAGTTGTAATGAGAATTAATGAGAGAAATTAGTGATTGCATGAGGTGTGAATGAAAATGAATGAGAGGGATGATTGACTGCGGTGAGAATGAGAGGAATTTGAGTGATTGAATGAGGTAAGCGTGAGAACGAATGGGAAGTCTGAGTGATTGAATGGGGAAATAGTGAATGAGATGAATGGTTGAATGAGGTTAGAATGAAAATGAACGAGAGGTTGGTTTCAAGAGAGCAGTGGGTATCTGCTGAGTGTGAACAGAATAGTGTTTGGCGAGTATTCTTGGTTCTTTCGGTAAAGTCACGTAGAACGGAAACAATAAAATAAAATTATTTTCTTGCTGTGGGGTTTCACACCTAATGATGATTCCTTGTGTTGCAGCCGAAACGTCGTGATAATTTTATTGTTTTATATTTTTATCATTTTATTGTTTCCCTTCTACGTGACTTTACCGAAAGAACCAAGAATATGAATCCCTGCAGTCACGAAAGCTTTAAATCTAAATTTGTTTGGCGAGTGTCTACCGATTAGTGAGGTGGTCAAATGTGTCTGGGGAGGGTCAGGTGGATGATGACTGGTGAGAGGTTCTCATAGGTATGATGAGGTGTCTGGTGAGTGGTGTTTAGTGAGGGTCAGATGTCAGGTGAGTGGGTGGGTGACTGTGTAATGCCTCTCTCGACATTTCCCGAACGCTTCTAGCCTTGTTTAGGAGTAACGATTGTCAGCGTAAGGCACTACCACGAGTGCACAAGGTTCAAGTTCAAGTTCATTTATTAGGTGTAGCCCTGTGAGCCATTCGGCTCTTGAATCGGGTGCAACCGCAACAAACAAAAAACATGAACAAAAAACATCTTAAAGTGAATATGTGACTAAGTGCAAACAGAAATCCAAGAAAAGACAGCAAAATATTGCAGACGAAATCAGTATCACGAGGACAAATAGAGTCGAGGTGGACGTGTGGCGTGCCAACGTCAATTCTGGAACAGTCGTTTTGGACAGCTCCGGTTGATCTTAGGGACAACCTCATTTGGCAACGAAGACACACACTATAATGGCACGGGGCAATTTACATTAACTCTGCAGCGCTGTTCGCAGGACATTAACGTGCCCTGCTATTTGCGTGTTGGCCGTGGTGGTGCGTTTGGTTTAACGCAATTCTAATGAAAGCAATTATTTGCAGATTTGCAACTATAATTGTGTTCTCCCCCTCCTCCCCCATAGATAGCCACAGGTGAATTTGGCCGGGTCACGAGGAACATTGCACAAACGTAAAACCAATGCAAATTTCTGAAGAAAGCAAGCAAGAAAAATATTGCAATGTGGTTAAAACTCAGACTCAAGTTAGCGGATAGGTATATGGATCTCTAGCTGGAGACAAGTACACGGACAGTATTAGGATTAGAGTAGTGTTACAATGTTTTCTGGATTATTAGGCTCACTTAATTTCCTCGTTATTTTAAAGCCAAAGTAGGTGGTGCAACTTATAATCCAGTAGTAGGCGTTTACGTGTGTGCGCAAGTTTTGGTTGCATCTTACTTTCTCGAGCATCTTATAATCTGGAGAATACAGTAGTACTTATTAGGATTAGTGTCGTAGTAGTAGACCTTTAAGACGAGAGCTCATTAAGACCATAAATATCCTTTTCGATGGAGATCTAAGTAATTTTACTTGATACTATATTATATTTCCGAGGGATATACTGGTCCCCGCCATAGCAATGTGGACTATACACCTCTGGCTCAAAGTCACCATGAGAGATGAGCGCTGTTTGAGTTGGCAAGCATTTTTATTGGCTATCATCTTTCACAGATTGTAAATCGAAGCGCTTACTTCATCAACCTAAACACACCAAGAATATACACTGCGCTCAAAAGTGAAATCAGGCAATATGTCGACTTGGGCGTCACAATCCACGCGAAGGACACTGTTTTCATTGTCGACCATGGGGACGATATTTTTGTCACCCTTTAGCACGAGACGACGCAATGTAGAGCTTTGGACACGAACGGTGACATTGCCTAGTGGTAGCGTATTCGTCGTTAGTTGCAGAGGTTCATGGTTCGGATCCGGTGGCTGTCCCGATTACTTTGCTGATCACAGAACATGAACCTTCACGCGAATTCCGTACATTCTCGCAGTGGCTTTTGGCTGGCCATGGAACAAAGACGGTCACTGCATCGCACGCTTTCGGATGTGATTCTGGGGCCGTCTGGAACGCTCTTCCTTCCGATACCAGGAAGCCCCTGGGGCTATGCACTTTTAAATAATCATCTAGATTTGTCTGTAAAATCGCTTCTTGTGTTTAGTTTGTTGTCCTCCCGCACCTCCCATTAGCACGGCTCGCTAGTATGGTGCGAAAAAAGTTCAACATACATATTGCAGGTGTATTAACTTTAAAAATTTCCACCGTCTGCTTCACAACGAATGTAAATATCCCATAATGCCATCCACGAATGTAGGTCATTGCATGTTGGCGTTACAGTCCACATTTTGCTAAATCGAAATTACCCACAAATTACTTAATTGGAATAGACATAGCAATCATATACTCGCAACTGGATTCTTCGAGTTATGCATAGACTTAACCACATCTGTACCAAACGTATACTTTATAGCCCTGCTAGAACATTATTCGAATTTGCTTCATTCATTCATGATTGTCCACATATGCACCTATCGGCTTCAGTGTTACAATCTTCAAAAATATTTGAATATTTTTATACCATATTTGGTGGATTCAGTGCCATTAAACACCTCAAGATACAACCTTTTTGTCTGGCTGTGTTTAAAAACGGAAATGTCCAAAGTTTTGTTCCCCCTAAAAATTTTTTTTGGGGATTTTCAAATCTAAAATCCTATTTGGGGATTCAGCCCCTTGAAAAAAAACATATCAAACAAAATATATTACTATCATGAGTCTAAGTTCAAAAACAAGGAGTTGAAATTTCCATCCAATGTTATGTTTTGTGTGGGGGGTGGTAGAGAAGGGGTGGGCGGTGTCGAGAAAAAATAAAATCAGTTTTTATATTTCAAAATTGGATGTCAGAGATTCAGATTTTCCAGGTACAAACTTTTTGCGGGCTTAGGTAAAATATCGAAAATGTTGAAAGCATTCCACCTTCAGTTTAACACACAGTAGTAGGCTTTCGCGACCAATATTATCCATAAAAGGTTGTTTGGGTTAAATTGCGTAAATATAAATGCGTCGTTAGTGAGGCTTATCACGTAAACAAAACATTCAAATTCGTTACTAGTTCAGTGTTGGAGAGCAAACCCACAAAATCTACAATCCGTTTACTCTCCAACACACCGGCGTGTTAAACTAGTAACGAATTCGCATGTTTTGTTACTAATTGGCCGTGTCAGGTGGTGGCGAGTTTAACGACTCATTTATATTTACGTAATCTAACCCAAAACCCTCTATTATGCATTCCATCTTCAGTTTAGAACGCCCTTAGAATTTACATCACTCACTTCGCTCAGTCACTACTAGGATACATTAGATACAAAACACTGGCGAAGGTGCTGGTTGTGCGAGATGGATTATGGCCCAATAATTGGGATGTATGTGTGGGGCGGTGGTTGAGTGAGGCGACCTTATTCCGGCAGTGCAAAGCGAACGGTTAATTCTGATTGAGAATGCATTTGCGAGCCGAGCAGACACGAATCCCTTAAAGTCGACATTACAAATTGCCGACACTCCCACGAAGCACGGCGAGCTAAAAAAAAACAAAAAACTCGCGCAGCATGCGTCGCACACTCAGTCGGGGGGTGGGAAACACGAGGCATGCTGGGGCCACCACCACAGTCGTTGTGACAACTCACACACAATGAAACACCGCCACCAAAACTAATGCTTCCAACAGGCCTTGTCACATGGGGGGGGGGGGGGGCTTCGGGTGGAAACCGCTTTATCTGCTGCGAGGTGTCTTCAAACTTCAGACGCGGGCGGCCGCCACACACCAACACACGGGCTTTCACGTACGCACCAGTTGTTCTTTGTGGTGGGGTGAACCATTATCGATACGTTGCGTTGAGAATGTTGACCTTGTTTTACCTGCATGGCAATAAACCTGCCCCCCCCCCCACCCCCGCGCCTCTGTCCACCCGGCAGTTTCAATGGGAACGCCACAGTGAGTGGAATCGGCAGGTCGGCACGTGGTGGAATGAAAGTGTGTGTTGCTGCGCACCTCACCCAAGACATCTGTTCAGCGTGGAAGAGTTGGCCCAAATTCGTGGCGAAAGGTGCTCTTCTCGAGATCTTTCTCGTGGAGACTCACCCACCGACTGTGGTGTGAGCGAGTCATCGCAAGGATGCATCGTTTTTACCTTTTTATCGCTGTCGTTATTTTTGTTATTATTATCATCATCGTATAGAGGATGTCTCAATTATAGCACAGGGATATGTCTACTGTAGAAAACATTTGACTACAGCGCATAGCGGATAATAATAATAATGGCATTTGTCCAGAAAAGGCTAAAATGAGTTTTAATATATTTTCTTTCGAGATGTTGGGCCAATTTCATGTACAATTATTTGGCATGTGGAAAAATCAGAACACAGCATAAACAAAAAATAAAACCCATACACAAGATGGAATGACGCTAAAACCTCCGCACAGATTGATTAAATCCATTATTGTATCACCATCGCCTGGCATCCTCATATTCATGTAAGGTAACAATTCTTGGGTATTATCGTTATAGCAACATCGTGTTCACCGCTTGCCAGAATGGAAAACAAAACAGCTGCATTGTGGAATCTCCCCATGGGCGTACGCTCGTACGAATAGACTGCATATATTTAACATGACATTCGGCACACTTTGCTTTCTTGAGGCAGATTTTCTCACACAATTCAGGGATATCCTATAATAACAGCCAGCCGGGGCACCTGGGAGCCTGCATTACATGTGGATCCGTGCCCAGGCCACCGTCATCAATAAAAATAGCTGCTTGCAAATGTATGTAAAGCATTTTAATCTTAAAGTGCCAAGTATCCCGCTTTTAAAAATGTAAGTCTTACCTATTCCACTATGAACATGCCATTTCTCTTCCAATTTTTTTTGGTTGCTATTCACGTTTGTTATCAACATTGAAATCACGGTGATTACACGCAGGCTATTTTAATCACAACATATTCGTAATCAGTGGGCCCTCTAAACTGGCGGGTTGTTTCGAGCGAGGCCGTGGTTAGCTGTGGCATGAATGCTGTATTCACTATAGCTGGCTTTGGGGTGCCGCAGCATGGAGATACGTGAATACATTATCATCAGCCTTGGTCAATCCACTGCTGGATGAAACCCTAACCAAATCCACAGCCATCTTCACGATGCTGTGTAGTAACCCAGCCGGCACCTGTACACACAAGCTGACGAGTTCCATTCCTTGGCTGCCACTCTGCGATCACTCTTGACTATCATGCACAAAACCTTCGAGTTTACGTGTCCCGCCCAAGCCCACTTACGTTGCCTAACAAGTTATCTTGCAATATTCTCGAGTCCATGTGCTCCTCTGTTTTCTCAGCGGGATTCCAATCACATCAAGCAAATGTGGATGCATTAAACCGCGACATATGTTCATGCGAATCATGCTGATCTAAGTTGGATACAACCGATACGGTGACTTAGGATTACACCCAATCTGGAGTCCCTCAACATCTTAACCTTCTAGCTTTAATGTAAATAAGCCCCAGAGCCCAGACCCTTGATTATATATGTTGGCAAGTGTACATTTTATATTTCCTCGAGGTTTATGGATACTGTAGTGGTGGCTTATGGATATTGCGGTGCTTAGGTTTAATATTGATACAATCAATAATAATCATTGTCAGCCAAATGTCACCACTTGCTTTCTGCTGCTTTTGCTGATGATTCTGTAGACGCTGCTGCTTCTTACTGCACCTGGTTCAATATAGCTGCTAATCCACTGCTCTGCTGCTTCCGCTGATACTGCCCCTCACTGTTGCTTCTGCTGTTTAAGTATTGCTGTTACATTTGCCGCTGCGTATTTTTTTTCACGACTGCTTATTATGCTTATGATGCTACGTCCACGATTGTTTCTGATATTACTCCCCCTACGAAGCGATTGTGATGCTTCTGTTTCTGATAATGTTACTCTTGTTCCAGCAGCTGCTTCTCTAGTTGGGCCGTTCTGACGTTACGTTTACTACTACAGCTGCTGCTGCTGCTGGGTCCACTGTTATTCGTGCGCTGTTAATATTACGACTGTCATCACCGCTGTTTCTGTTGTTGTCTTAACTGTTTCTCTTCTTCTCTTTCTCGATTTAAAGCTTTCGTGACTGCAGGGATTCATCTTCTTGGTTCTTTCGGTAACGTCACGTAGAAGGGAAATAATAAAATAATAAAAATAAAACATAATAAAATAATTCTCACGACGTTTCGGCCACAACGCAAGCAGCTGTCTTCCCGACAGACCTGTTCTTCACCTGAGGACGGCTGCTT